>JACVVK020000034.1:1132500-1140000 GCA_018292915.2 Batillaria attramentaria
ACATTTCAGTCAATCGCGTACCGCGCGGCACGATGAGCACAACACACTGACACTAAAATCAGACACGAAAAAAGAGGAAAGCACAGATAATTATTTCGATATGACTGACACATGGAAAGAAAGCAGCAAGTCCATCGACGTCATTTGAGGAACAGACCATTACGTCAGTCTGTTTCATCTTGAAATCACCACGTCATGGACGTACTGTGTTTTGGCAATACATGGCATACTAAAGGGGCGTGGTTTTGGCCTCGGTTTTTGCCGAGTGGAGTTGTCTATTGATGTAGAGCGCGTCGGCCTCCATTGATTCATGGGTTGTACATTTTGTTTCTCGGAACGCTAAAACGAAAGGACGGAGGCGAAAATCACTTGCAGACGAGAAACGAAACTGTTATTTGCACACGTGCAAGTGTTGCAGAGTGCACGACCTGCGCCGTAGTCGTTGGAAATATGTTTGCTTGTTGTCAGTCCACGCGCCGCTCGCTCTCTCTCTCTCTCTCACACACACACACACACACACACACACCGTCACACACACACACAGAGAGAGAGAGAGAGAGAGAGAGTGGCGAAAGTTGTGCAGTCAGGTAACGTTAGCACAGATACTCCAGGCCGGCGCACGACATACAACTATGATAATTCACTGACAACGGAGACTGATCAGCCGGTCGCCGGCCTCTGGTTTTGTCATCAGGCACTGCTGCTGGCACTCCTGCTTGTACTAGTGAAACACGACGCGTGTGTGCGGTAGTGGCGTAAATGAGATTTGCCGGGGAAATTAATGATCATTTTCAAAATCCGACGCAGAAAAATAAACTCGTCTTCTGGAGATGCACGAGCTATATACAGACCCATACGCTTAAGTCAAACACGCTTAAGTCGAACTTCGGATACGTCGAAGCAAAAAAATTTTCCCGGCCAAACTTGCTCTTTGTATGACTAAATTTTCCACGGATAAGTCGAACGAGTACTCAAACACGGATAAGTCAAAACTCGGTTATGTCAAACGAAATCTGCAATTTTAGCCTCGGATAAGTCGTACCAGTCGCTGGCACGGGAATTTCTGTTTGTCCTTCTGATGCATCAGCGTCAAAACACGGCTTGCACGGAGATTTTACATTTTCCGTGCAAGTACAGGTTGACAGTGTTACGTGTCCTGCGGGCCTTAGGGCTGGTTACTTGGGTGGTAGAACACGAAATTGGCGAGAAACACGTGCAAGAACAGAGCTAGGCGTGAGATCTGACCCTGTGCCCCTGATCTCTGAGGTTTTCTGTCGCCAGTGTTAAGAAGGTGATTTGCCGTCGGATTCGGAGGATAAGCAGCGAGTTATTCCTGGTGTGTGTGTGTGTGTGTGTGTGTGTGTGTGTGAGAGAGAGAGAGAGAGAGAGAGTTTGCCGGTTGGTGCCGTTAGAGTTGGATCTTTCTGCTATTTGACTGCGTGTGTTTATATGACGTTGCACTAGAATTTATTGAGCACATGCGATCATATGACTGCGAACGCGCGCGCGCGCGCGCACACACACACACTCACACACACACACACACACACACACACACACACACACACACACACACACACACACACACAGATGACGCTGCTGATCTTACAAGCAAAATAAGAGTCAGTGAAACTAGAAAAGAAGAAGAAAACATAAGCTGGAAACTTATCACCGTTTGGTGCCAGGCAGCTTTCATGTCAGAACGAAACAGCCATCAGAAAAACTTGGCTTTCTCCTTCCTCTGCATTGCATATGTGACTATGGTAAGACCAAGCGAATATTCTGAACTGAAAGTGAACTAAAAGTGAACAAAATAGCTACGGAGATTCGATGAAATGGCAGCTTGCACGAACGTATTGAATATAACAAATCCTAGCAGTAAGGCTCAGTATAGTTCGCACCCCTGGGCCGTACTGGGCAAACTATTCAAACGCATCCACACTCATTTAGTAGAGTTCGCCTGCTTAGACCGGTTTAGGGTTAGGTTTAGATTTAGGGTTGGGGTTACCTTGTGGTACTGATGCAATCGCTATGTTGTTCAGACGGTCGCAGTGCATTTACAGCAGGTGCAAATGACACAAGGGGGGCGAACTATACCAACGCAGCAGCAGTAAGCTCATGTTGACCAGGGAAAATAAATTTCAGTTTCCAAACCGATTCGGGGGGGGGGGGGGGGAGGAAGGTGCAACTCGCTTAACTCGAAGCTAGAGTCGAAATTCGACCTTATCCGTCGTCACGGATAAGTCAAACCTCGGATACGTCGAACGAAAATCCATTTCCCCTGCGAATTCGACTTAAGCGTGTTCGACTGTATAGTTTTGCGTCAAGGGGGATAATCAAAATGGACGCCCCTTTCCCGTTGCTATGCCTCTTCAAACGTTTAAACGACGATTGCTCTCATCTAAAGCCGTTATATTAAAACATATACACGTCTTTAGATTGTAGTAACGTATTAGTGCAAGTCGGTTTCTGGTTGGTAAACGACCCCTTTCAATCGTTGTTAGCTAACCAGCAACCGGTGGCTGAAAATCCAAAGCGTTTTTTTTTTTTTTTTCTTCCCCCGGTGCTCTAATAATAATAATAATAATGAGGATTTATATGGCGCCCAAAATCCTAATAAGAATAAGAATTATTATGAGGATTTGTATGGCGCTCACAGGGCCGTAGCAGGCTCCTCAGGATTGGTCCGGCGGCAACCCACACGTCCTCCCATACCCAACTCCTACCCCAAATGACAATCGTTCATTGCGAAATGTGACCATGTTCTTCGCTCCACCCCCCCCCCCCTCTCTCTCTCTCTCTCGCTCTTTTTTTTTACGTAATTATTGGTCCGGCGCTCGCCGGACCGCCGGACCCGGGTACTACGGCCCTGGCTCAACATCATCCTCAGTGCTGGAGCTCCGAGTCTGGGCGCCTTACAACAGCAGAACTTTACATACATTACATACACTGACACAATCGTACACTGAATACATTCTTACAAAACATGATCATGATCAGTGATGATGGTGACAAACTGAATTCAATGCTGTTTTGAATTTGGAAAAAAAACGCGGTGCTATGGCGTGGGACCCCAGAGAGTGTCGGACGGTGCAATGATTTGGAGCAGGACAGCACCGGAAAAACACTCGTCCATTTTGTTTAAACACCACCACCCCCACCCCCACCCCCACCACCCCTCCCGGTGTCGTACGCTTTCGTTTCTCGTGCTTATCGACCCAGTCCCGTACACTCGGCTTGGTTGCTGGGGCGGGAAACAGAAAATAGCAAGGTTTCAAGGATTTTGCGTGACCCACCCCCAGCCGCCACTCTCCCACCCCCCACCCCAAACCCGGTCCACCACCACCACCACCGCCACCGCCACCCTTCTGTCTCTCTACTTTCTGTTTTCACTCTCACTGGCGTTGGCGGTAATGGTCAATGTCGTAAGAGATTTTGAGAGAGTGTAGCACAGGTACATCCTTCCGGTCGGCAATGTAGTCAAGGTAGATTGTTGCAGGCGAAGGCCGGCGCCATATACCTTGTCCTAGTTGTATTTTCATGTTTACTTTTTCAGTCCAGGCTGACGGAGACTGATTCGGGGGGGGGGGGGGGGGGGGGGTAGGCAAGCTGTCTTGGCTGCACCAGTTTACTGCTGCAGTTCGTGGTTGGCTGGGCGTTATCTCGGAAAAGTGGGTAGTGTATAGTATGCCGTACACAGCGTTCCCGAGGTAACCTATTTGCAAAATATCGGCTTCAACCAGCCCCCGTAGTTTCGTCAGTGGTTAGAACTTCGGGTCATTGACAGGGAAACCGCGGCGGGTTCGAATCCCAGCCGAGGCGAGCGGGATTTTTCCTACCTAGGTCGGCTCCTACCCAGAGCGGGCGTGCTATAGGCGTAACGTTGGCTGTTGTGGCTGTTGCCACACAGCCGAGACTCATCGTCCAGTCCACGCGCGCGACTTTGAGGGTGCTTCCCTCGTTATGGCACATCTCACGATGTGGATGATTACACGACTGACGCCACAGGTTCCGTAGTTCCCGGGCCTAGCTGACGCCGGGATATTTACGACAGGAAGCGCGGAATGTGGCTCTGTTGCGGCGCTCGGTTCCTTCGGGGGAAACAGCCCGAATTTCCCGAAAGGGACAATAAAGTAGTTTTAAAAAGTGTAAATTAAAGTGGCTGTTTCATACTAATCCAGTCTTGGGCGGGTTTACAAACGGCAGTACGCCAAATCCCGACTGTAACTTTTTACTATTTTAATTTTGGAATGCGTAGTCATGAGGGGGAACCGGGATAGCCGAATGGTACAGCGTTGGACACTCAATGCTCGGGTCGTGAGTTCGACTGAATCCTGGCTGGTGCCAAATATTTGTGCTGGCCTTTTTCTCGTTGTCCCGTCTTTGATAATCATCCGTATGTGATGGAACAGGACGTTAAACCCCCAAACACCCACCCACCCACCCACCCACCCGGCGTGTAGGCGTGAAAAAGCCTGCTAACTGAAACTGACGCTAGGGATGCCCCGAATATAGTACTACCACTGAGACCAATTTCTGGGTATCCAGCCCGGCTTGACTTCCCGGTGGAGATTAAAGGTCTGCAATCTCAGCAAAAAGCCGCAAACATTGCGTTTTTTAAAACTGCGACTCCTTTGACTGTGCATAATCAAGGCAAGTCTGTCACAGTTGCAGAGTTTTCAGCGCTTCGGGGACCATTACAAAACCAGAGCACGAGTTTGCCGTGACATTATTTGGCTTGTGGTCAGTGAGCGAGACACATCGCTACAGTGTCTAGCGGATGTTGAGTGCTGCACGATCTTTCTCGCTTAGTGTCAAAACGCAAACTGAGCTGTGAAATCAGGCTGCCCTTGGCTTTTGTTGGGGTTTCAGGGACGCTGAAAACTCTGCAACTGTGACAGAGTTGACTGTGCTTGCACGGGCGACTCTGTAAAAATATTTTCACACTTCGGAAAGCTTTTTGTTGGGAGCTTAGATCTTTAAGTTTCTCGCGGGCGTCCCGGACACAGTACTTCTAAAACAGTTTTGTTGTTTGTAATGGTGGTATTGAATACGGGCTTTTGGTCGTTTTGTTTCCCTGCTGTGCCACTGGTTGTAGGTGTGCGTGGGTTCTCATAGTGTTGAGTTTCCAAGGCCAAGGCGTTTTAGTGAACTGAGTGGGTGGTGGTGGCGGGATAATCAACTGCGAAATATGAGCTTTTATTGCAAAACGTGGGGCGCTAACCGGCCACCTACGCCACTGAGTGGTACATTGAAACAGGCCGTTACTGGTAATCATAACCGGGCGGGAATTTGAGGCAAGATTAAATTGCCCCCCCCCCCCACCCCTCTCCCACCCCGGCCCCTAGCTGAAAAAAGTTCCACTTGCCAATACAAGGTCGGAAAGTTTTTATTTAAGTTTTTGATTTTTATCTTTAAAACCAATGACGGATTTCGGTGTCAAAGTGAGAGAGAGAGAGAGAGAGAGAGAGTGTGTGTGTGTGTGTGTGTGTGTGTGTGTGTGTGTGTGTGTGTGTGTGTGTGTGTGTGTGTGTGTGTGTATGTGTGTGTGTGTGTGTGTGTGTGTGTGTATGTGTGTGTGTGTGTGTGTGTGTGTGTGTGTGTGTGTGTGTGTGTGTGTGTGTGTGTGTTACCAAGGACAAAGGTATATACTACAAATTTCCTCGTAAAAAGCCCTCAGGCTGTTCATTTAATCGTATGACTATAACAGAAATTTACATCGTCACGCCGTTAAACCCTCAAACACCCACCCACCCTTTCATCGTCACGCCGTTAAACCCTCAAACACCCACCCACCCTTACATCGTCACGCACCATTTCTGTTCTGTGAACGGAACAGGAAACACAGCACTCCTACATGTACATGTATATATGGGGTGGGGTAGGAGGGGGGTAGGGGTGGGGGTGGCAGTGTAAAAACGATAGCACCTCCGTCACCCACGCAGTAAAACGCACACGCACACGCGCGCGCACACACACCGTGTCACACACACTGACACACACACACACACACACACACACACACACACACACACACACACACACACGCGCGCGCGCGCGCGCGCGCGCGCATTCGCCAACACATAACGACCTGCGCCCCCTCCTATAAGCTATATCTGTCGAGCTTCTAAGAAATCTCCCCCACTGGCAGCCAGCAGGATGTGAACTGGCGGAGACTGAATCCAGATACACTGACTGTACGCATATCTGATGATGTACTTCGTTCGTCCAGAACTTGAAACGCCGCCGGTCTGCACCAAATATCCGGCAAGTGACACCAGAAAAACGAACACGGTTCGTGTAACTCATATTTCACGGTCTGTCTGTCACAAAACAGACACTGACTGAGCCTGGCCATTGAAGAAGTCAGTCAAGCGAGCCGGTTTCAAGTTGAACTGTGACGTTCAGCCGGAACTGAGAGCGGGTATACAAGAACACTGACGTGAAGAATAATTATAAGTTTTTAGTGGTGTGCTCAGTGCATGATGACACTAGACAAAGTGAATGGGTCACAGGCGTGGGAAGATAATGATAAAAATAATATATTACACTTGTAAAGCGCGGAGTTCTGCTTCGAAAAGCACTCAATGCGCTTTTTGCTCACGCACACACACACACAAAACATTCACACGCACACATTTATACACATCCAATACAGGCGGCGGAGTTTAAACTTAAAGATTAAAAGCTAGTTTGAAAAGATATGTTTCCTCCCGGCCTCCCCCTCCCCCACCCCCACTGTGGCACCAACGGGATCCAGTGACAGGTTCGAAAGATCAAACAACAGGTGGGGGGGGGAGGGGGTTACTGCTCCCTTTGTGTCAGGCGCAGGGTTCCTTTCTCAAATTTACAAACTTTTTACAAGATATTCAGACAAATGGGGCGGGGAGGGGAGGTGGGGGGGGAGGGGGATATCAACTAGTACCCTTTTTGTTTGGCGCAGCCGTGAAGATCCCCGCCCCTCAAATTTACAAACTTTTTTTACAAAATATTCAACCAAATTTTACTACAGCATTTTTATAAAATACACACATACCCACATCGTTCAGAGCAGCTTGCTGTTTTGTTTTCAACATCTAAATGCTCCAGGACTTGCAATAGTTCAAAGAAAGAGTATCTGAAATGCCGGATTTGCATGAGGAAGCGCCGAAGGCACCAACTCAGTGTTGGGGGTGGGGGATGGAGGGTTCGGGGGGGGGGGGGGGGCTAGGAAGCACTTACTTAAAAGTGCCTCCTGGTACAGCAGTTGGAGTAAGTTCCTGCTCCGTTTGTCAGCCGGTGTCCGGAAAATCTGAATGGTCTTTCAAGCTAACATCTCGAACGAAACGCTGGAGTTACACTAAGTTTCTGATAACGGTAAATGCACGGGGGAATCAGTGAGGGCCATGCTGAAAACGACAGTTGCAAATGACTCAGTCATTACTGATAAGTTCCCCACCTCCCAAATAGAGCAAACAAAGTATTAAACAAACACACAGAAACTCTTTGGTCAAGATAATT
>JACVVK020000034.1:1145000-1320000 GCA_018292915.2 Batillaria attramentaria
CAGTAACCATAAGCTCCCTATTGAACAAGGCAGAAAACAAGGTTTAATACCCAGAGAACAGCGACTGTGCAGAAAATGTGACATGCATGCAATAGGCGATGAATTTCATTTATCATCCATAGCGGCCTCTTTTTCTTTGATCTCTCCTGTGTAATAAGTGTCCGTATTGTACTAGTACTTGAGAAATCATGGGCACGGAGCACGACATCACATGACAATCAGGCATGCTTCCCTGCAAAAAGGTTCTTTCTTTCAGACAAAAAAGAAACCCATCGTCATCGGTGAGCAAGGACATGTATTACTACTCTTCGGGGAGAACTCGCTCAGTCCTTATGTCAACACCATCGACGACGAAACATTTTGACTCGGCATATCGGTGTTTCCAACTGAGTCAAATCGACGTACAATCTTTGTAAACTGTTGGGATCAAAATCCAAAAAAGTTGCCCTTGCTCTAGCAAATTTTTTGAAAGCGAGTAGGACGGTATAGTTTGTGTGTGTGTGTGTGTGTGTGTGTGTGTGTGTGTGTGTGTGTGTGTGTGTGTGTGTGTGTGTGTGTGTGTGTGCAGCTACTGACTGAGGACCAGAGCCAGCCATAACTTCTTTCCGGTTTAGTGCTGGCGGGAGCCACTTCAGTTACCGCTGTTGAAACGGAAACAGATCAATAGTGTTAACTCGACTTTCCGCTATTCAGCAAAAGCAGCAAAACTAAAGACCCCCCTCCCTCCGCCCCTCCCCCCCCCCCAACTCCCTCTCCCAGCTGGCAGTATCAGAAACAACTCATCTGTTTCATGACTTCACTGATTTTTTTTTTTAGATGTTTAAGCTTTCCCGCGCACGTCCTCGCACATGCGGACACTGCCTCGCGTTCAATGGACGGACCCTCAATGCTTGCTCCTCGTACATGTACTCCTCGTAGACCTTCAAGTCACGTGGTTAATCCCCGTGTGCCTGTAACCGGATCCGACTTCGACTTCACTTTCCTGGTGGACAATGAACTGACGTTAAAAGCTCCAAACAACCTCGACACATCAAGACACCCCCCCCCCCCCACTTCTATCACCTACGTCCCCAAATTCACCCACCTCGTAGTTCCGGTATTGTAGTTCATGTGGTCGTGACCAGAGCGGCACTACACTGAGAGGTGACAACGCGTAAAAGCGTCACAGCGGCGGTTGCCCAGCGGGAAACTATTTCCAGGGCACTGGCAAACCAGGAAGGTCAAGCTTCTAAGCAAAACTGACTTGTTTCGCGTGAAACACGTTCACGCAACTGTCCAAGAAATTCCCTGGGATTCATGAGCTCAGTCAGTGACGGTGGGGGAGGGGGGGGGGCTGAGAAGATATAAGAGTGTTGTTAAACCTTTCGGGTACTGAGTAAGTCGGTAATGTGTCTTTGTCGAAGTCTGTGTCATATGTGTCATAAATACGAAATTAACTACATGACTGGGCGAAACTGCCCCCTTACTCCAAATGTCTATAGTGGGACTTGACATTTCGAAATACCGACAAGGGCGGGTCCAAACGGTGTGTGTGTGTGGGGGGGGGGGGGGGAGGGGCGTATGTCTGCGGGATATCGATGCACTTTTGTCACGTAACAATTTAAATTCAGGGTTTTTTTTCCATGAGTCACACACACACACACACACACACACACACACACACACACACACACACACACACACACACACACACACACACACACACGAACACACACACACACACACACACACACACACACACACACACACACACACACACACACACACACACACACACACACACACACTTAGTTGTTAAAAATCGTGAATAATTGTTCATTCGATATACGTACAGGCCTACGGACTAAAACAACAAGATTTGATTTCCAGACATTTTCAAGAGGTTCAAACATTACGCCTTTGGCACCAATAAAGGTGTGACAGCAGAAATAGAACACCTGGGCCCGTATGTACCGGTAATAGTCGAGGTTAGGGCTTTTAGCCCCGGGCTAGAACTAAACTAGCTCTACGGTTAAATTTTCTGTTTTGTTGTTGTTGTTGTTTTAAATCAAGAAGCGGGCCCATTCCAGCGAGGTGCCTAAGCCGTTATAGGAGGATTTTGTTTCCTTTCTTCGCTTCCTTTTTTTAAAAATTTAATTTTGCTTTGGGGTTTCTTTTTGTCCTAGTCTGGGTTAGGCCCGTAGCCGTGGGTTAAATTAACCTCGACTTTTACATACGGGCCCTGAAGTTTCAGTCATCAAAAAGCTTTTTGGTTTTTACTCCCTGTGCACGCTCTTCCGTGTTGGTAGCTAATTTTTTTTCAGCTGTAAAAGGACATTTGGAGTTCTAAATTAGAACGTGCATTTTCAGTCGGGCACGAACGTGAGCGGAGTCAGTCCTCAAACTGAGAACTACCGGATGTACATTACGATCATCATGTGCATGTTGATTTTGACAGATCAGCGGTAGCGGCCGCGCTGGGACACGCTTTTCCGGGAATGTCAACTGAACAATTGAAATCACATTTCCTGTTTGTCAGTCCAGGAAGATGTAAAATTAGTTTCTGTGTTCCGGCGTCACGCAGGATGCTGGTAACAATGAACGTGTGTAAGCGCGCCGGAGCGTGTGTGTGTGTGTGTGTGTGTGTGTGTGTGTGTGTGTGTGTGTGTGTGTGTGTGTGTGTGTGTGTGTGTGCGTGGGTATGTGTGTATGCGTGTGCGTGCGTGTCTGTTCGCCAGTGTTATTTCTCATTATTACTTGTTAACGGCTATTGGGCTGCAAATTAACAATGAACGTGCGTGCGTGCGTGCGTGCGTGCGTGCGTGTGTGTGTGTGTGTGTGTGTGTGTGTGTGTGTGTGTGTGTGTGTGTGTGTGTGTGTGTGTGTGTGTGTGCGCGCGCGCGCGTGTATGCGTGCGTGCGTCAGTGCTAATGCTCATTATGAGCATGCGTGCGTGTCTGTGCATGCGTGTGTGTGTGTGTGTGCGTGTATGCGTGCATGCTTACCGCTAACGCTATTTCTCATTATTACCTATTAACAGCTATTACGCTGCAAATATCCCCAACGTGAGAAAATAAATTATCATCAATTTGCATTTCGAATTGAAAAGTTCAGCTGGCAGAGCGCGGTTAGACTGTCAGCGGCCGACATGGCTGTCAATGGTCGTGGGCTCGATCCCTGGTCGGTAGCCAGATTTTAAAAGCACGTGCTGACTTTATCAGTCAGTCCTCGTTGTTTCTTCTTTGGTATTACCTTCCTCACTGAGGGGAGTCGGGGTGGCCGAATGGTAGAGCGTCGGACTTCGAATGCTCGGGTCGTGAGTTCGTATCCCGGCTGGGGCCAAATATTTGTGCTGGCTTTTTCATCGTTGCCCCGTCTTTGATATCATCCGTATGTGGTGGAAAAGGACGTTGAACTCCCAAACACCCACCCACCCACCCACCCACCTCCCTCACGTACGCCGGGAGTGCAGGAGACACCCTCACAAAACCAACTAAGGAAGGCGTTCACTGCCAGTTCTTTTCCGCCTTTGAATTCGAAGTTGACTGCTCTTGCAAACACCACGTTGTCTTGCTCGCTCTTCAGGTAATGGTATATATAATAATAAAAAGAGGCTCGTTCTTCCGGGGTGGACTAAGAAATGAATAGGTTCGCCACTGTGCCAGTGTAAAATGACTTTCAGACTGGCTAGTTCTTGGAACCGGCCGGTCATATCCACAAGATCCTTCTACCAGTCTGCCTTCTAGCCCTGCCACCACCCCCTCACCGACCTCTCCCCTCCCCTCCACGTCTTAAGGCCCCCCTCCCCCCCCCTTTTTCCCCCCGCCTCCGTCTAAACCTCCACCTCCCATCCCGCCGTTTGAGCACTAGTCTATACTGCAGTCCCACTGGACAAAACCATTGTTGTTCTTGAACAAGAGAACCCTTGAGATAATGAAGCTTTTGGGTTGGAGGTCCGGGTAGAACACGATCCTCAGCTGGGTTCAGTCGCCTTTTCAGTCAAGCCATGATTTGGTTACACTACAGTAACACTGAGCCGGCTGCCGGCGCATCATTGTCGGCCAGTCAATGCCGATGTCGGTGGTAAGAATTCCGCTAAATATAGTACAGAATTTTTCGCTCGTTTTTTAAATGTGTGTCCAGGGTGAAATATGGCAATCTGGGGCTGTATGTTGTCTTTGTAAATAAGTTTCATGCCACGTAATAGTAAAAACAGTGAAAAATCAGTGAGCCTGGCATGTGGACTATTTGTATTTATGCGCGGCTTGTACAAGAGCTAGCACAAAGACGACAGAGGAATGAGGGGGTAGGTGGTCGCTCCTAGCACTGCAAAAAAAAAAAAAAAAAAATTGGAATATTGAAATGTATTTAAATTTGTCCTACACAATCATGAGTCTTTGCCTGTCGGATTTTTGGGACTATTTTGGTGAATTTTAAAGTATTTCTAGGGTGTCTCGCGCAGCGTTATGTGTAATAGGAATGTATAGCATTTTCTTTGCAATCCGTGTCTGTGGTGAGTAGCCTTTGCTGGCCCTAGAGGGAGGCAGCCGTACGGGGTTGCGGTCAAAATGGACGCCATTGTTTCTGGTGCTACTTAGCTTCAAAACGTGGTGACGCTGAGAGGATTTGGACTAGTGGTAATGATATCCGACTTCCGGGATCCTGAGCTGTTTGGTTCGAATCCCTAGTGGGCAGGAATTTGGTCGGATTCATATGAACAGACCACCATCTTCAGACTACGAACTGGACACTGCAGACTGCGTGCCCACCTGTGCCGCCTTGGGCTGTCACACTCACCAGACTGTCCGTGCGGAACAGCCCCTCAAACCCCGGAACACATTCTGCAGTCCTGCCCCCTTTCAAAGAAGCAAGGACACAACACTGGCCGAACGGAGCCACACTGGCAGAGAAACTCTGGGGCAGCAAAACAGACCTCCTGAAGACCACTGCTTATATAAAGACCACAAACCTAATCATCTGAGGCGGAGTCCAGAACAGGGAACGCAGAAGAAGAAGAAGAAGGTCGGATTCAGTTTTCCTTTCCAAACTGAGTCAAAACTGATCACGTCAGTGCAGACGGACTCGTTCACGGCGACTGTCTCGCTCGCCTCTGTGTACACACTGACGCACGCAAAACATCGAGTCTGCACTGACGTAAAAGATTACATTCCAAACTCGAGGAGCCGCGGAATGGAAAACAATACCATGCACCATGCATGCAACAATACAAAAACAAAACAAAACAATTATGGCGAGCCCAGGGCGAGCATCCCAAATTTCCCTGCAATGGAATGATAAAAGGTATAAATAAAAATATCAAAAACCTTCAGCTTGTTCTCATGCAAAGGCAAATGTTTGAAATGTGAGCATAATTATGAGAGAGAGAGAGAGAGAGAGAGAGAGAGAGAGAGAGAGAGAGAGAGAGAGCATGTCAGTCAAGAAAAGAGCATTCAGCTGTCAATATCAAAGAATTATCCTGAAAAAGACTGAACAGAAAGTTGTATAAACGGGTACGGTGTAGCAAGCTTCTCTTTTCAGACTTAACGCAGCGTGACCGCCAAGTAGAAATTATCCTTTTAATTTATTCAAAAGGATTTCTTTTATTTAATGTCAACATAAATTTTAACTGCATCTGTGCAGAACTGATTTGACGTGAAAGTTTTATTACTTTTGCAGATGCGGTCTTTGTGTTTACGACGCACAGAAAAAGATCGCGATCTTTCGTGAAGGCGGGGGGAGGGGGGGGGGGGGGGGGGGAGGGGGGGGGGGGGGAGTTTTGCGTCCTTTTCCACCACGTTTATCTTTCGTGAAGCAGCCCTCCCGTGCCAGCACCAGGTCAATTTATTTTTAAGGAGTGCAGCCTCCTGCCCGGCAACTCCAGCTTAACTAAAGGAGGTGACAAGTATTTTGGGTGTAGCGCCAAAAGCAGATGGCTTTTAAAAGTGCATTCGAAAAGAGTCCTGGGGTCCGATGCACGAAAAGAGTTTAGGGTGGGTTTGATGATATGACGTCATTCTTTCACTACGTATTGGTGACATCAAAGACGGGGGCGACTGACGCGCGAAAAGGCAAGCACAGACAGTAGGCACTAGCTGGGAATCGAACTCACGACCCAAGCACTGAAAGTCCGATGCTCTACCGCTCCACCGTCCCGGCTCCACAGAAAAAGAGAGTGGAGTAGTCAGAGACAGCCGTAGGCTCAGACTCATCACGTCTTACGTCATCAGCGTGCATTGCAGTTTACGGTTTAGTCCCTGAAATACGTGTACTCGTAAACTCGCCTTAGTCTCCATTTATGCATCAGGTTCTCAGATTCTCTAATCGAAGAGTCTCAACTCGGACGAGCTAGTCTCGGGATTTCACCGGGACTGAACGGTAACGCAAGCTGATGATGGTCCCGACGTATTCAGTTTTTAGACCAGGGTTTTTTGTTTGTTTGTTTGTGTGTGTGTGTGTGTGTGTGTGTGTGTGTGTGTGTGTGTGTGTGTGTGTGTGTGTGTGGTTTTTTTTTTTTTTTGGGGGGGGGAGGAGGGGGGGGGTGTTGTTGTTGTTCTTGCTTTTTTGCTGCCCCGACTCTTCGCCAGCTCCAGTTGTATTCCTCCCTGGCCATGGGTGGAATCCTAGAGGGCTCGGAAGCTGGGGCTTTTTATATTATGCATGATGATGAGGATGACGGTATTATGCCATGGAGGTCCACCTGGTATGAGACTGTGTGACAGGGCCTGTCATAAATACTAGTCCCGGCGTTAACCAGGCCCGGACACGACAGCAACTGCGGCGCCGGCCGTGTAGTCATCTAAGTTTAGAATAGTCTTTTCTTTCTTTTTTTTCTTTTTTTCATGCATCTGGCCCCAGCGCGGGCTGCGGTAGGTGCTCTAGGTCTTGCGATGGTGTTAACTTGGCCTAGTTTCGGGCCCCGCTACGTGCGCAGCAACCTGATTCCAAGAAGCTAACTCCCAAATGCTGACAACTGACAAGGTCTTACGGCTGCTGCCTCGAGAAAAAGCGATTGCGCGTATTGGAGACTTTGGAACGCCGTGGTTGGTCCTCTTTTGTAGGGTGGTGGCCATGTTGGATGTTGGGGGAGAAGGCGGGGGGGGGAGAAGAGGGCGGGGGTAATAGCCTTGACGCAACTTTATCTGGTCGTATTCTCGGTCATTGAGTCAGGATGGTTACCCTACCATTGCGTCCTCTGTCTCACCGTGACCCTCCTCCCCCCTTCCCCACCCCCCCGTTTCTCCTCCCCTGTCCCCAGGCCAGATGTACGTGTGTGTATTCGCACGATTCAGTCTAACAGGTCTCAAGACAACAAAGCACAGCAGATCTTGCAGCTGCTTGTACTCAGTTGTAGAACAACAACATGTCTTGTAGATTTTGAATGGCAGCGACTGACCAGGCCAAGTGTGGGTTTTGTTTTGGTTTGGTTTTGTTCTTTGTTATTATTTTGATTGTTTTCTTTTAGTTTTTGTTTGTTGGGTTTTTTAAAATATATTTTTTAAATCATTATTATTATTATTACACACACACACACACACACACACTTGGGTTTTTGTTGTTGTTTTTCTTTGTTGTTTTTTGTTTGTTTGTTGTTGTTGTTTTTGTGTTTTTTTTTTGGTGGGTGGGGGGGTATAGCCTTGCCGTAGCACTAACGTACAGGTAAACCACCGCCTGCTCAGCCCTATTCAGGCGAAGGCGAGGGGAAGGGAGGAGGGGGGGAGGGGGCGGGGGGGTCACAGCCTGAGGGGTTGGGGGGAGGGGCGGGGGGGGGGGGGTCACAGCCTGAACATTTCCTTCAACTTTTCCCTTGACTTAACCGTAAGTTGCACTCATGTTCCGGCAAATAAACCAACGCAAAACCCCCTCCCCCCACCCCGCCTCCGCTTCCCCCACCATTCACTTCAATCCTGTTTGCCGGGGGAAAAAAAAATTGCTATCCTGGATTTGGTATCTTGTAGAACAGGTTTGGTGCTTAGTTTTATCGCCCTGCACCCATTTATAGCAAGTTCGTTGAAATCGTCGAATCCATCAGTCTTTCAGGAGAAGTACCCAATAAAGTTTTGTGAAAGAAAGCGACGTCACACTGGATTTGAACATATAAGGAGTGACTAATCGGGCACGCGCACGCGCGCGCGCGCGCGCACACACACACACAGACGATGCAGTTGATCGCAATAATCCCCCCTTTCCCAATTCGTGGGCAGGGGCTTAACAAATAACAACAAACAAGACAACAAAAGCCTATAACAACGGATTACATGCACTGAATTGCCTGTAAAAGAATCACGAATTGGTGGCAACCGTATGTGAAACGCACCTCCTCTTCATTTTTTTTTCGGGGGGTGGGGGGGGGGGGCGTAATCTTAGCCACAAGTTAGATAATAGTTTTGTTGTTGTTCATAGAGACAGGCGGTGGTGTAAGTTTAAACTGGCCCAGACATGTCGTGTAAACGATTCTAAGAAAGACCTTATCTTATTCGGGGTGCACCAGTTGGGGAGAGGGGTGGAGGTGAGAAGGTAAATAGTGCCACTTTTTAAATGCAACTGTCTGCCTCCCCCCCCCCCCTCCTCCGCAAGTGCACGGCTCTGTCATTTATCACAATGTCCACACACACACACACACAACCTCTGATAAGTGCACGGCTCTGTCGTTTATCATAATGTGTCCACACACACACACACACACACACACACCCCTCTGGTAAGTGCACGGCTCTGTCGTTTATCATAATGTGTCCACACACACACACACACACACCCCTCTGGTAAGTGCACGGTTCTGTCGTTTATCATGATGTCCACACACACACACACCCCTCTGGTAAGTGCACGGTTCTGTCGTTTATCATGATGTCCACACACACACACACACACCCCCCTCTGGTAAGTACACGGTTCTGTCGTTTATCATGATGTCCACACACACACACACACACACCCCTCTGGTAAGTGCACGGTTCTGTCGTTTATCATAATGTGTCCACACACACACACACACACACACACACCCTAAACCTGAAAACCAGTTAGGCATTACAGCTATTCATACTGTTGCACGTTTTCGCAATACATACGAGGTAGATAAACGCCCATATTTTCGCCCTACAGACCGCCTCACACAATACCACACGAAATCCGGTCCATGATGATTTTTTTTTATTGCATGACACTGACACGCCTTCGCACAGCTTCTTTAAGAAATGGGTGTAACGTTTCCGTCTAAAATTGCAAAGAAGTTAAAAAGAAACTCAAGTGAGAAGAGGAAAACCTTCATGTAGTAGGTGTGACTTATAAATACCAACAAAAAAAAAAAAAGGAAAGAAAGAAAGAAAGAAAGAAAAAAAAAAGATGAAGAGAGAATACAAGTGTGTAAAAGATGCATGAGAATGCAGTGAAAGTATGGAAGGTTATCTCATCTGAACCATTTGTAACTTCGTAACCTAACACTGACAAGAATGGAAAAAATGAAAAAAAAAAAAAAAAAAAAATGAACAGTGTCAGCAGGTCTCAAGCAGCAAAGTACATGTATTATTTACAGATAATGTGGTTTTCAGAAACGCTTTACTTGGTCTTATACACGAGAGTTACAGATGGAATACTTGTATACATATACCAAAAATTATGCATGATGCTCAAAACATACTGACGCAGACTGTTCTTGTTCTTGACTAAGTTTGCAACAAGAGAAAAGTACTCAAATGATATGACATAGTAAGTTACGTAACCAACCAGCCCAAATGAAACTGGCTGTATGATTGCTCAAGTGAATGCGATGTCAAAACACATCATAAACAGTTAACAAAATCAGTATGTTGTTTCGCTATGGTTGAAATCGATGAAAAAGAATCCAGACAGCCATACTGTCAAATGGGATTTGTATGAACTAATATAAACCACAGACATAACTCTTGTCAGTTTTGTACAGCCTAGGGACGACCTTAACTTCACCATCAAACTTTAGTGTGTTAAAGTCACTAGTGAGGCAAAACAAACAAAATCGTGACATCAAAATGCCAGGGAGTCTTATAAGGAATACTGAAAAGTTGTACTGGCTTTCACCATGAGACACCTAGAGTCACCAGCTGCAATTCCTTTATATGAGTCAATGGCAAAGGGAGGCAGCTTGTACTGAGTTTGTGAGAGTTTGGCTGGTGACATAATAACCCCTACCTGTTTCAAAGGCAATAAAAAAAACACAACAGTCTGGCGGTGGAGCAAAGGTGCACCTGATGAAGGCATTACCATGAACCTGAACTGGGCCTGGGCCCGTATGTAATAGTCGAGGTTAGGGGTTTTAGCCCTGGGTTAGAGTCTAACCCTGAACTAAACTAGCTCTAGGGTTAAATTTTCTGTTGGTTTTTTTTGCTGTTGTTTTAAATCAAGAAGTGGGCTTATTCCAGCAAGGTGCCTATGCTGTTAAAGGAAGACTTTTTCTTCCTTCCTTCGCTTTCTTTTTTTAATTTAATTTTGCTTTTGGGTTTCTTTTGTCCTAGTCTGGGTTAGGCCCGTAGCCGTGGGTTAAATTAGTAACCTTGACTTTTACATGCGGGCTCTGCACACAACTCGACTTGTGTCATCTGTCTGTAAACTTAAAGGGTCTAAAAAAAGGGAGAGTGGAATGATTAAAACATTCTCTAGCTGCCGGTGTGCTGTGCTGTACAAGATGTTGGCAAGGGTACCATGAAAGATCAACAACTGACATGGAGATTTCAACAGTACTTTGACACTTAAATCAGCGCACCTTACCCAACAAAACAAACAAAAAACAAAACAAAAAAATGGAGGCCGTTTTATGCAAATGAAACTGCCATTGGACAGAAATGCAATTTGCCAATATCTATGCACTGCAAAATGCAAAGCTTTACTGGCAAATGGATATTTCGGCCTACTAGGCACATGAACAACGGACGGTGCATATTCAACATAAAAATTACAATAAATAAATAAATATTTTCTAACATTTGCAACAAGGTACTGCTATGCATTTGAGGTACGTTCTACAACATCCACAACAAGCACCTTCAAACTAAAATTTTTAACACTGCATATGATTCTCCTAAAAACTCCTACCAGCCTGCACACACCAAACGCAAAACTGTGCATCATCAAATATAAAATTAAACCCGACACCTCCCAGAACATGTTCATGATACACGTACGACAGTTTGTGACATCCAAACGCACGATCCAGGCCGTCCTGCCGCATGCCTGACCTTAATTAGCATGCATGGGTTCGGATCAGCGCCAGACATCCGTCATGGGTCAATTCATTTTCTAAATGTCTAACTACTTCTTTTTTCTTTTCTTTTTTTTCTTAACATAGGCAGCCATAATGTCCTATCATTTCTGAACCACAGTGAACAAATGTCCTATATTTTTATGGTCTGCCTGGACACGTGTCCTATCATTGCTCCCATGGATATAAAACCCTGTTTGAGGACCCCATGTTGTGTTTTGTTCACACAGTGCAGGGTGGGTGGGTGGGTGTTTGGGAGTTTAACGTCCTTTTCCACCACATAGGGTGATATCAAAGACGGGGCAACGATGAAAAAGCCAGCACACATATTTGGCCCCAGCCGGGATCGAACTCACGACCCGAGCATCAGAAGTCCAACGCTCTACCATTCGACTACCCCGGCTCCCCCAGTGCAGGGTGAGGTTCAACAGTTTAAGCAGTTAACAGCAAAAGGAAAGACAGAAAGAAAAACAAAAACATCACAGATATGAGTACCATCAATATTTGTGGAGGACCACCACTCTACCTGAGGTGTTATTTACAGTGCACACAAGGAAGATGTACTCCTGGCCACCAATGATGTGCAACAGCTTTACTTAAGCGCACTACAGTGTGGTTGTAACTGCCCAAAGTGTCATGGTAGTCTCTCTCTCTCTCACCTTCACACACACACACACACACACACAGCCGCACATACACACCTGCACACACACACACACGCACGCATGCATGCACATACACACCTGCACACACACACACACACACACACACACATACACACTCTCTCTCTCTCTCTCTCTCACACACACACACCCTTATTGCTGAACCCGACGGCCTGGAGATGAACAAAATGTACATTAGTCATTTACATGCATGTTAATCATTTTACTGCAAAGTGAAAGAAAACAGTGCCAGACACTGTGTCTACAATGCCCCAGAGATGCATCCAACCTGCACGACACCCTAAATCACACCGACATGGTCTCGGTACACACAGTACACATCAACATAGAGAAAAAAAAAATCTATGTGCTTGTAGGAAAAGGAAATTTCACCATGACCGCTGAGACCTTTTTTTTTTTTCTTCCTCAGGCTGGCAGAAGCAAGAAAAACTTGACTCTAAACAAGTTGCCTTTAGGCTTAAGCAGAAGAGCGACTGATTAGTAGCACATATGCTTTTAGTTTTAAAACGCTCAACTCTTCTAACTACTGAACGCCTGCCAACTTTCCTGAACCATAAATTATACAGTAATTCAACGAGAACAAAAAACAAACCAAAAAAAAAAAAAAAAAATCTGGTGAGACAATCCAAAGTGAAAGGCATCTCCAAACAACATATTATGAAATGGAATGTTGACTTTCATCTCTGACATGGTCCTGTCCGCACAAAAAGAATAGGCCTGAATTCAATTACGAAAACCTAAATGAGACTCTAGCACAAAGAGCTAGAAATGAGAGGCTGCCATATTACACCTGCCTGATGATAAAACACAGAAGATGCTGACTACAAATTTACATCTGCCCCGTTACAATCTTCTACATCATCCCCGCTAATAACAAGATCATATGTGATAACAGCTATCACTGGTAGCTACACGATATTCTGGAAGATGAAACACCCCATCTGTGTGTGTCCCTCACTGACTGGATGCAGTGTGAGGCCGATCGGTATCATTATCGGTGGTGGTATACGCGTAATGTTCTTGAACAAGCTGAGCCAGCTCCGTCAGCTGCTTGGACGCAGAGTGGTCCTGTGGAGAGAGAACGTTGCTGGGCTCAGCAGCAGGACTCAAGTCCGACAGACTGGTCTCACTGGATGGGGTCACGTCGGAACTGCTACACGGGCCTGTGTCATCTGAGGAAAGTGCCGAATCCACAGATCTGGAGTCGTCCGCGCCTGTGATGTCGCGTCTTGTGGAGCTGGTCAGACAGAAGAAAAGCTGAACAGAACTCATTGTAATGAAGTTTTCTTCACTGTGTTCTCATTGACAAATGTTTACTAACGATGCGTATTTCTGGAACAAGTCATAGTGAAAGCATGCATGTACACTCTAAGAAAGTATTGCAATGACAAGGCAAATGAGAATACTGGGAATAGACAAATAAAGGTAAGTCCCCCAGCCTGAGACGTCTGCCTGAAACAGGACCCCATCCACTTGCTGGGGTACTACATCCAGTCTCCCCCACCCCCACCACCCCCTAAAAACAAGCAAAACCCAAAAACCCCCAAAACCCCCCCCAAAGAACCAACCAAACAAACAAATGACAACAAACAAACAAACAAAACATGAAACATTTCAGTTATGTCTACCTTGCACACATTTCAGCGATAGATAATACTTTAAGTGACATCTGCCTTGCACACATTTCAGCAATAGATAATACTTTAAGTGACATCTGCCTTGCACACATTTCAGCAACAGACAAAACTTTCAGTGATATCTATACCTTGCACACATTTCAGCAACAGACAATACTTTCAGTGATATCTGCCTTGCACACATTTCAGCAACAGACAATACTTTCAGTGATACCTACCTTGCACAAGTTTCAGCAACAGACAATACTTTCAGTGATAATGATATCTACCCTGCACACATTTCAGCAACAGACAATACTTTCAGTGATATCTATACCTTGCACTCTACAACAGTAAGTAATCTGAAAATCTACTACGCAGGAAAGCTGGAATATTTTCTTCTACTGCAAGACAGAAGTTTCAAGACAGTCAAGATCCACTGTACCTGCTAGTCTCATCCTCATCATCATCCTCATCATCATCCTCATCTTCATCCTCATCCTGCTCGCTGCGCTTGACAACGGTGGTCCTCTCCGGGGGCACCAGCATGGCCGGGGCCAGGTGCGGCTGGCTGTGGGTGGTCGGGTCCACGAGGGACACAGGAGGCGCGGCTGCTGGCATCAGGGACTTGGGGGTGGGGCCAGACCAGCTGCGGGCACGGGCTCCATCTGGGCTGTCGTCGGAAGAGGATCCACTGCGAAGCAGGTGGCCTGAGGAGACCGGCACAGGATTGCTGCGACTGTGAGCGCGGCTGGCGTCCGACCCGCCAGTAGGCTGAGTGACCTGTGTGGATGTGCTTTTCTTCCCGGTTGACAGTGGTATGGGGGCTGACTGGCGCCGGGGGTCCTTTCGAGACATGAGGGAACTGGTTTCCTGTCGTGTGCGGTGCGGGCTCAGGGAGTGTGACCTTGACACTAGCACGTGGTGCACGGCCTGCTGGTGGTGACCGTGGTTGCTCTGACCTCCTATCTCTCTGGCGAGCCGGGAAAGTCGCGAGCGCTCGAAAGACAGGCTGCGCAGCTGTTTGCCACGGTGAGACATGTCCTCTAGAGGTATCTCCAGCCGACCCTCTGACCCGTGTCCTTTGACCCCCACGGGGCCGGGTTTCTGTACACGACCTGATGCTCCTATGCGAGCGCTGCCGCCACTGTTCCCCCCGCTGTTTCTGTTGTTGCTGCTCTGGTTCAGTGACTGCACGGCCATGGCGGATGTGGCCTCCTCTCCCAACTCCACTCCCTCATGGGCGGGGCTAGGACTCTGACCCGCCCGAGCCCCTGCCCCAAGACCCGCCCCCGCGCCTTGGCGGCTTCTGCTGCGCTGTGCGGCTTTTGCCTGCAAGTGGCGCTTCTGCTCTGCCGTGACCCGCCTAGCCCCACGGCCTTGACCTTGGGGTTGAGAGGTGCCAGGGGAGGATGCGGCGGAGCTTGAAGCTGAGGATGAGCGCACTGGGTGGACGCGACCTGACAAAGACAGGAAAGGGAACGTTTGTCACAGGAAGAGCAAGAGTCGCACAAAGCACAAGAGAAGCATTACAAAACAGTTCAGGCAATCTCATCAGACATCAGGGCTTAAACCTGTCCATGATCCTAAAGGGGGAAAAGTGTGCAGCACTTTGTGATGAGGTGGCAAAGCCACAAGCGGCGCGTCTGCTGTAATGCTAGGGATTACGGGGACACGCTCCCCCAGATTTTTTGTCTTTGAAATTAGACTAAAATTTGTGCAAATTTGTGCAAGATTTTACATGCTTCAAAGGAGGGAAACACTATTTTTGGAGGAAATTTTTTTGAATAAAATCAAATCTGTGCAGTTTGGTGCGTTCTGAAGTGGTTCCAAGTGCTTCAGAGGAGGAAACTCAGGGTTTTTTTGTTTTGTTTTTTTGTTTGTTTGGGGTTTTTTTGTTGTTTTTTTTTGGCGGGGGGGGGGGGGGGGGGGGGGATTCTTAGCTGAAGTTGGAAATCAGCAAAAAGGTGGAAGACTTTAGACTTTAAGCCCTGAGACATCCACCACACAATGCTAGTCTCTACTAAATTACCCTCAGAATTTTCAAGCTTACCAGGAACAGCACCACTGCGGTAACTCCCTTCAGCCGAGGCCGGAATGTCCAGCAGTCGCTCGATCGTCTGCATCTTCTGCTGCCGGGCTCGATGTCTGCCTTTGATCAGTCGCTGCTTGGCAGCCATACAGCGGATGTGGTCGTCAAAGACGAAGCGGGCAGAGAGGATGGGCAGAGATCGAGACTGGACCGGGGACGAGGGTTTGTGAACGACCACGTGAAGCAGACGGCTGTCGTCCTTGTCTCCTGACACCTCCACATCCTGGGGCAAGACAGGAGAATGGTTGCATGAGTAGTGTGCTTATCGTAGCTGTTAGCGTGTCAGAAGGTAGATGTTGACACTGTCATGAAATTTGGGGAGGTGGGTGGGTGTTTGGGAGTTGAAGGTCCTTTTCCACCACGTATGGGTGATATCAAAGATGCGGCAACGATGAAAAAGCCCCACAAATATTTGGCCCCAGCCGGGATTCAAACTCACGACCCGAGCATTGGAAGTCCAACGCTCTACCATCGACCACCCCGGCTCCCGAAATTTGGGCAGAACTGGATTTTGCGGATGATATGCATTGTACACACCTACTGTGTTATTCTCAAAATCTAATTACACCAAAATTCTATGATGACATCAATGTGTCCTGTTTTGACACCGAATATAAGCTAAGGGTAAACAAAATAGCCACGCAAAGGTTTCTTAGAACACCTGCATCACAAAAACAGATGGTTTGGACAGAAAAACACACCATGAGGTAATATTTCAATACACAGGACAAGCCAATATCAGTGGACATGCTGACCTTTGTTCTCGGGGTTTGGAGGCAATTTATGTAACACTGAGGCACAGAAACGCAGCTGCTTCCTTCAGCTTTGGTTATCTTTCAGCATGGTGTTCATAATACGTCGCAAAAGATGAATGTGCAGATGTTTAATGATAACATGTCATGCTACAGGCACATGGCATATAGGTCACTCAAGGTGGTAGGCTCAGTTGCTTATGCCCAGTGGGTCTCGTAGGAAGAACACGACGTGACCCTGTACTAGGGGCAAAGAAAGCGCTTAACAAAAAAACTGGAGAAAATTTAATAGCCTCAACGTTAACCCTATGAGAATTCAAGGGAACTAATACTATAAACTCTTGAATTCTGAGTGTTTACATTGCTGCTGATCCTGCTTTTCGGATATGATCCTGAGAAATGGCATGTGACGTCAAAATTGTTGTTCTTCCCATGTCCTACTTTTCTCCCACATTTTTGTGAAGCGCCACCTCAATCCCTAGATTTGTCATTCAAGGGCGAGTAACTCAGTCCATCAAGGAGGCCAAGGTAAGCATGGGAGAAAATGAAGTCTTGGGGGGGGGGGGGGGACCCATCAGACACAATACCTGAATATGTACATGGGTGAAATCAGATCAACATAACCTAGATTTTCTACCTGGAAGAAGGAAATTTTATGAGGGAACACTGGGCAGACAAGGGAGGTGCACTGGCTTTGTCGACAACTGCGTAGAATTTAGTAGTAACAATTGAGCGGGGAGGAAATGGGACAACTACTCTTTCCTCATCACGTTTAAATTTTTCCTGTCACACTAGTTGTGACCAACGCTGAACACCAATGAAAACATCTCGCATGAATATACAAGCCAAACAAGACACCCCATCCCCCCCCCCCACCTCTCCCCCTACAACCACCACCACCACCACCAACTTCATGCACAATAAATACAAACTAGCCTGTTCTTAACACCTTTCTTTGTCTTCATTGGCCCATTAACCCTTTTCCAGCCATGGACACCCATTTCTCCAGTAAGCAAAGTTCAGATGGAAAGATGACTTGCAATGAAGACTTGAAGAATAAAAAAGGGGGAGACAGAATATAATATTCTAGTTGTTTATAAATGTCCAACTGCATGCCAGTTTTTTTTGTTGTTTTTTTTGTTGTATGCACAGTGAACAACACTGCAATGGTGCCACAAAACCAAAGTATCATGTCATGTTTTGAATTTGGGGTTGTTTTTTTTTGCCCACTTTTTGGGCTCGATGTACTGGTCCCACCTACACCAATACTCATCATGTTGTGCCAAGATATGCTTGGCAGGACCATTTTGTATGTAAGTTGGGTTTTTTTTTTGTTTTTTGTTTTAACCATTCCAGTTTTTCCTTGACACTTTAATAAAAGCTGTCTGTCCACCCTAACACTGTCTTCACTTGGATGTTGTAGTGCAGATGCGTAAAGGTTTTTATGTGTAACTGGGAGACAGTATATTCCAATTTGTTTATAAACGTTCAGCTGCTACTGCACTTGCAGCATCTGCATAATATGACTGTGCTTGGAAAAATAAAATCATCAGTATTATTTTTCTTATTCTCAAGATAATCATGGCCTTGTTCTGACTTTGGGAGGGGAAAAGCGCCAAATGGGAAAAATAAATGTTTGGTACGGGAAGAGTTAAAATGATCAGGAATAGTGTCTGCTGTGTGCGAGAGATTTGTTTTTCCTCGTCACGTTGCAAGACCGTCTCCAAAAGTGCTGTCCAGCATTGTTTTCGTTGCCAGTCAGTGCATAGGCATTAGGGTCAAGTCAGGAGTGGACAATATTGCACAGATGACGCTGCAGCCACCCCCCCCCCTCCACCCCAGAAAACCAAACACACACACACACACACACCTGCAAAAATCCAACAAAGCGAACAACACCCCAGCCGAGACGTTTGGAGTCAGGTTCCACCAGGATCAGCTGCATGGGGTCTATGACCAGGAACCGCCGCTCCTGACGTCGACTGCAAAGCAACAAAAAAACAAACCAGACTGTCATGTGACTGAGTGAGGGGTGGGGTGGAGAAGTGAAGGAGGAGAAGGAGTGGGGTAGGGAGCTGAAAAATGCTGTGCTTTACCACAACTTTCTCTTACACTCTCCAGTGGAAGATGCAAGTGATTTCACTATCAAAATCAAAAGAAAACAGAGCAACCCATATAAATTGCGTCATTAGGAACACATCAAGTCTCAGGTCATGACAGAATGTCGTGCAGACATCAGGGCCAGCATGCATTCAAATTGTTTGCACTTACAATGGATGAAATTTTGTTTCAAATGAGTTACATAAAATTGATTTCATAAAGCTCCTGTCCAAATTCTTTGTGACGATAAATATCCACTCCCCCCCCCCCCCCCCCTTTTCACCAACTGAGCCAAAACTGTAGTACGGAAACTTCAAATCCTGTTGCCATTGCAAATGGGGTATTGTAAAAAGTCTTTTTTGTATCAGAGAACATTCATGTATATGGGAAACAAAGGCCCTTTTGGAAATACGCAGAGCAACAGCATTTCTGACTGAAACTCCTCCATGAAAAATGCTTTGCTGTCCAAATGACTGATTTTACTCCTTCATGTAAGCTACTTGATAACATTACTGGTTGGTTTTAGTTTAGCAGAATGTCTGAGTAAGGCAGTATTTGAAACTGTAATTTTCTGGGAAGCGCAGAATCCTGAATTTCAAAATTTAACATTAAACTCTCCTACATCAGTATTTTGTTTGGAGCAAAAATATTTGTTTCCACATTGTTGGATACCTTGTTTCAAAACGCTTATGAGTCATTTGGAGGTGGATGGAGGGCTTACAGTTGTGTTATTTGAAATTTAAACAGCGACCTGATTCCTACGTTAGCAAAGATGTAAGCAGCTGCAGGAGTCAGCGTAATTCCTGTCTATGTATGTCTCTGGTTGTATGACGTACAAACTAAGTAATCTTCACGGCAAACTGCACACGCTCATAAATGTGAGCAATATCCTACACAGTCTAGTGCACGCTTACTGAAAACGTTATCAACACAATTAACAGGTTCCAAGAATTTTCATGAGGCCCTTTCCAAGAAATAGATTATCTAGGTCAGGCAACTAACACTAGCCTACCTTTCTCTGGTCACCACAGTGCAGGCTATCAGGTCACTGTTATCTGAAAAGGAAATAGAAACACGCAAAAAAATGTACAATATACAATACGTAAGATTTATGGTGACACCAAAATGATCTGTATAACGTTGTGAGGCTTCCAGAATTGGGGGCTCATGTGTGATTGAGTCATTACTGAACAGGGGTGTGTGTGTGTGTGTGTGTGTGTATGTGTGTGTGTGTGTGTGTGTGTGTGTGTGTGTGTGTGTGTGTGTGTGTGTGTGTGTGTGTGTGTGTGTGTGTGTGTGTGTATGTGTGTGTCTGTGTGTGCGCGCGCGCGCGTGCGCATGTACGTGAACACATAAACTCAAGAGTAACACATGGCGTATGCGATAAGGACGTGCGACTACGTATGTATATTTCTACAACAGCGTTATGCCTCAGCCTTCCGGTCCTTCTAAGCTTTCTGCGAAAACCCCTCGAAACTCATAGGAACCAGATCCGTGACCATGACGGGATGTTTGAGAGGAAGGCTCTCCCACGCATGCAAAATATCAAAGTTCATGGCAAAATATGGAAGCGACATCAACAACTGGTGTTCTATTGCCATTGGAATTTTCCACCACAGCTCATCTGTGTGGTACATGCACGATGAGATCCCGCCTAACAGAAGATTGAGAATCTGAAGCAGATCTATACGCTGTACACATAAATATAGTATGAATACAGTATTAATAGGAAGAGAAACCAAACAAATCAAACTATTTTCAAGGAAAAACAAAACACATGGTCCAGTTCATGGATAAAGGGCCTAAAACTAGGTCAGGGTCAGTACTGTTTACACGCATTTACACGGAAAGTCACCAAAGTAACGGATTTCAAATTTTCCACGAAAACTCTATTTTAATTTTTATCAATGCGCTACAGTCAGACACTAGGATATTTGCGTTGCCTGTAAAAGCTAGGTCAGTGAGACTGCTCCAGTTTTCTGACAACTGCCCGCCAGTAGGATGAAATTGTTAGTCGGGTTTCTCAATTTTTCGCTTGGAGCGTGCCTATCTGGACGTAGCTGCTGAGTGCTTCAAGTTTGCGGGCTTACGCAAGTTTTGCATCCTGAATGAAATCCGCTCCCCTAACTCTGCCCACCATAAACACATTCACTGTGCATTCACTGTAGCTAAATGCGTCCCAAAATACACAAAAAGGATTTTAAAAAAGCTATTGAAAATGTCATATTTGACTTTGACTATACTGCCTCATAAGGCTATATGCAGAGGAGTGTGCAACATGCCAAACAGGCAGAAATCCAGGGCCAGTCATGTATAAAGAGGTTGGGTTTGTGTGTGTGTGTGTGTGTGTGTGTGTGTGTGTGTGTGTGTGTGTGTGTTTAAACACTTATGAAACAAAACATGGTACATGTAACAGGGAACAGGGAACTTCATGGCGTATGCACTCAGACGTCATCTGTGCGCCATCTGACTTTTTGCATCCAACGTTAAAGAATTGCACAAAGTAATGCCCTTCAGTTTGCAGAAATAGTGGTTCTGGTCACCTTAGTGCACCCTCAGCTGAACGGGTTATTCAGCCACACGAAGTTATGAAACCAGTTCTTGGAAAAAAAGTAATGCCAACGGGGAAACCAAACAGCTATTCAGGACCTGACAATGACAGATGTCTGCCTTTGCGTTATGTCATTTGATTAATGTTCCTCTACATGCACTTGTGATTTCCCAATACTGAGCAAACATTTTTCATAGACCCGACAACATCTGGGTGTGTGTTTCAGCAACAAGAAACAGACAACACTTCACCGACAGTTATGGCTTCCTGGCAAAGTGGTGACACAACCTAATGGTAAGAGTGCTAATTAAGCTGCCAGGCACAGGTATCCAATCGAGACAAACTAGTAAGCTGACTTGAATAATGAGGTTGGGGGGCGGGGGGGATAATAACAATAATAATATTTATAGGGCGCCTATCCCCGGGGAACGAGCTCTAGGCACCTTACAATCTAAAACAAAACAAAAAACAAAAAAACAAAAACCATTGCGAGGGGGTGGTGTGGCAGGGGGGTAGGTAAAATTACATTTTAAGAGTAGGGTGAATTCCAGGCAGCCTTCTAGGAAAAGCAGTGCTCCTGAGTGGAGCTGATACTCGGGCTTGGATTAATAGCTACACTGCAGAGCATGGTCATGTGTCTTGTCACGAAAAGCCAAGTCCCAGACAGTGCCACACCCTTTCTAAGCTGTGGGTGTGACGATCCACCCATGGTTTCAATCCAGCGAGTTCAATGAGACACATTTACAAGGTGCCACGTCGTTGAAACGAAACGCATGCGCACCAACCCACTAGACCTCTCCAGCTGTTGTTTTGTAGCCGAGCTTCGAAGTTATTCCCGCCCTAGGGTACGCTTTCCTCTATAATCCCGACCACTGCGTCTATACACACTGCATGTCTCA
Organism: Batillaria attramentaria; assembly: GCA_018292915.2. Lineage (NCBI taxonomy): Eukaryota > Metazoa > Mollusca > Gastropoda > Batillariidae > Batillaria > Batillaria attramentaria. The sequence continues at coordinate 1,166,906 of JACVVK020000034.1, forward strand.
CCATCGCTAGCATGTGAAAACTGCAGTGCAGTCAGCCCTGAAGCGTCTGTTTTACCGCAGGTAACACTGAGGTAGTGTACAATTCTCCTTTAGAGGGACAAAAGAAACCCACACATTAACTAAACAGTTAATTTTCATACAGTTTGTGTTGTTTCACGACGCAAGTGTAGCAGAAGTCTGACAGTGCAGTGCAGAACCAGGACAGCCATACTGGGCGGAGCTTGTTATCAGGATGGGGGAGCCGGGGTGGTCGAATGGTAGAGTGTTGGACTTCTAATGCTCGGGTCGTGAGTTCGATCCCCGCTGGGGCCAAATATTTGTGCTGGCTTTTTCATCGTTGCCCCGTCTTTGATATCACCCTATGTGGTGGAAAAGGACCTTAAACCCCCAAACACCCACCCACCCACCCACCCGTTATCAGGATGCCTATTGTCAGGAGGAACATGTGTGCCCATTGTTATGTACTTACTGAGGTCCAGCACGTCATTGACCTTGATACAGTTCTCTTCCTTGGTGAGTGGCAGCTGGGTCTCCGGCTCGTGCATCAGGCACAGGGACAGATCACGCACCAGGAAGAACGTGCGGATAGCCTGGGACAAGTGCAGACAAACATCAGAGTAAATCTTACAGCACTGGCTTTTGGTACAAAAACGAGGCTAAAAGTACCGACAACCTGGGTCAAGTGCGCGCAAACATTAAAGCGAATCCCTCAGTGTTAGAACAATAGGATGTTCAAAGAGGGTTGGTTTTCCCTTGCCACTTTGAATGTATTTCTGTGTGTGTGTGTGTGTGTGTGTGTGTGTGTGTGTGTGTGTGTGTGTGTGTGTGTGTGTGTGTGTGAGAGAGAGAGAGAGAGAGAAAATGGAAATGTTCAGCCTACAAAATTTGAAAAATGACAGCAATTCTAAATTCCGAAACTTAAATAGCTGAGCTGACCCTTCGCACCACGTGATTGTAATGTGTTCATGTCCAGTGTGTGAGAGAACGCGTGTGATTCACGTGAGCATGCATGTTGGGTTCAATTTGCAGCGCTTTGAGCCGATTCATGAAATCGGGTAAAGCGCCTATACAATACTCATTATTATTATTATAGATAGAGAGAGAGAAAGCGAGAGATAGAGAGAGAGAAGAGAGAGACAGAAAGCGAGAGAGAGAGAAAGAGAGAGAGAAAGCGAGAGAGAGAGAGACAGAGAGATAGATCTGTAAGTGTAAAACACAAATGCAGTAAAAAGAACAGAGAGACAACTGACACTGTTCAGATTAGATCAGTGATTTGAAAATAAAGTGAGCACGACAGAAAATACGGAGGAAAAGGAAAGACCACCACCTTGGGCCCCACAAAAAAGTGACAGCCCCCCCCAACTCAACTGCTCATGAAAAAGGTCAAGTGAAAAAAAAAAAAATTCTTTCCATCTTGTTGCACTAGTTTTTTTTTTGTTTGCTGCTGTTGTTGGGTTGGTTTAAAAAAAAACCAAAAAAACCCTGTAACTGCAAACAAGAATGACACTGAAGGATGTGCCCTGCCAACTGCCACTTTGAACAATACACAGGAAGCAGCCGTATTTCCAAGAACTGGCGGAAGGGATCACAAGATCAAAGCTGTTAACGTCAGCACACACACAAAAAGCAGTAACATGACTGTGGGCACAGGAATACAGGATCTCTCTCTCTCTCTCTTTCTCTCTGACGATATATATAGAAATGTGTTACATACATGTTTTGCAATATTAGAGACGACTGTAAATTTCTTACTTGGCATACAGCCAGTATCATCAGCACATGCCACGTATGTTTTGATTTGTTTATCGTGTGTATTTTTCTCTCCTGTATTTCCCCTAGATAGTTTATACTTTTCTTTTTTTTAAACATTTTTATTGTTTGTTTGTTTGTTTTGATTTTTTTCTCAATACCCTTTAATGTAGAATAGCAGGACAGCATGTAAGATAGGCAGCAATGCCTAAATGCTCTATCCTGAATAAAAAACGTTTCATCATCATCATCATCTCTCTCTCTACAGGACAACTCAATTTCCTGTAAACATTTAGCGCCTAGAGCCAGCCCCTGGGTTAGGCACGTTAAAAATCTCCACTATTATTATTATTATTTATATCTAAACCAGACAGACAGAAGACCCACTTAACCACCGACACACACACAAAAAATGAAGACTCTTAAACGGTGTAATTCCGTCTTTGCTAAGGCAACTAAGTTCTGGAGCAGTTTCACTCATGAGTGCGCCTGCACGCTTGACATCTTGATAATTAGTACTGCTTTTAATGCAATACACTTTTGTTTATACTCGGCACGAGCGGTCGAGCATTCAAATTCTATGACTGCCGTGACACTACTGGAACGCTCAGTGTGGTCGGCGCTTCATCGATTGATTATGCTTCTGTCGGCTCAGTGACAGCATTACTGACATTGTAACTGTCTGTGTGACTAAGTGGTGTGATGAGAGATACCACGAAAACGACTCAGAATGATCTGTGAGCATAGAAATGGTAGCATTAGCCGCTACTAGTGCAGTTCCCTGAAATTAAAGTCAAGTGCAATACTAACAACAAATAGGCGATGGAGGGCTATAGCACAGACTTACTTTGTTAACACGCCTAAGCCAGCAGCAGTTTTTTTTTTAAAATTTTATAATGCCTATTCAAAAGAGCTGTAGGCACTTGTGTGAAGAGCGTGCATGTGTTAAGTGTTTCTCACTTTGCGGGCTCGCTCCACCTCTCCGCACGGCAGACGCTTGATAAAGTCGATGCCGGTGAGGGGGGTGCCCGTGGGAGGGAGGAGGATGGAAGCGTCCATCATGAGATACTCCACATTCAAGGGTCGACTCTGCAATTGACAAAGGGACGCACAAAACAGTCTATCAGAAAGACAAAACCGACGCCATACGGAATGAGCCTGTGTACTGCAGCATTATTTGGGTTTCATATCAGGTCAACTGTTTTTACAATGGAAGTTTTCCTTACTATATTTACAGAGTAGTCAACACACACACACACACACACACACACACACACTGATCATGAAATGACTAAATGTACGCACAAGCGCCAACACAGCTACTGAGGGGAGAGAAACTTACCAGAGAGGGAATGCCACTCCTTTGCTTTGAAATAACTCATTAATTCAGAATGACTGTGTAACATGCTATCAAGGGATGGCCAAAGGGAAGTAATTCGAGTTCTACGCAGACCGCTGGATGATAGCGGCAAATGAACGGGATCCTCTCCCGTGGCCAATCCCTGTACGTCCTGGTGCATGTGCTGGTATGCTTACAGTTATGACTCCCCCATGTGCATGCACTACGTAATCCTGAGGCCTGGCTTCTGAACACTTCCTAACAGTAAACACACTCATCTGAAGTATTATCAATATGTACCTTTACTAATAATAAACCAAGAAAGACCATTTAATTCTGAGGCCACTCACTGCTTTAAAAGCTACAAGTTGCGGCATGATGTGCACTGAACAGCTCGGAACAGACCAAGGGAGGTGAGTCTAGATTACCAGGTGAAGAGTTGATGGAATGGGCTGCACCTGAACACACTGGACTTCTAAGGTTTTCACAGACTCAAGAAGCCATATATGTGTGCTGTGGCAGCTCAGTACTTGGGAATCAGAACAGCGGGAAAGAACCAAGAGTTTTTAGGAAGTTACCTTCATGTCTCTGTACTCATCCTCAAACATGTCCAGAAATATTTCTTCGCTCTGAAACAAAAACAGAATTTTCATACACTCACAAGTGTCCCCAATCACATGGCACAAACCTGGTCAGTGTCAATATTATGCTATCACTGAACCGTAAGTAAGACATTTGATACACTCTGCTAAACATGAATAATCACCAGGGTTTCCGATAGCTTTCACACTCAAGGATCCCAGGGTCCCACTTCCAGAATTTCAGGGGGGCGCTTTTTGCAATTTCCCCGGAGTCCCTTAGTACATGTAACAGGCAGGGGATTTGCTGAGGGGGAAAAAAAGACTGAAACCTAGGCTGGGGTGCAGAGGCACTGATTTTTTTTTTTGGGGGGGGGGGGGGGGGGGGGCTGAAAGGATAGGAAATTTGGCTGAAAATTGCCAAATGACTGAAAATTCCCCACCCTGATGTAATACGTTTTTGCGTTTTCTTTTCTGACCCCTCCGGCACACTGCTGCCGTCTCCGGCAGTGGGTTCATGTCTTCTGTCGCAGTTTGACTTGCCAGTCTCTTCTTCTGGCCAGTCGCTGAACTTCAATACTACTACTAATAATAATGAGTATTGTAAAGGTGCTTTACCCAATTTCATGAATCGGCTCACAGCGCCGCAAAATGAACCCAACACGCACGCTCACATGAATCACGCGCATTCTCTCACACACTGGACATAAACACATTACAATCACGTGGTGCGAAGGGTCAGCTCAGCTATTTACATTTTGGAATTTAGAATTGCATTTATTTTTCAAACTTGGTGGGCTGAATATTTCCAAAGCAGACGGGGAGGAAGCTGGAGTACCCGGAGAGAACCCCCGATGATCGGCCCGAATGAACAGTGCCACATACGAGAAGGATAAATTCTTTGCTCCGTGTGGGACTCGAACCCCTGACCTCTCGCATTGGTGACAATCTCTTGAACACTAGACCACCGACCGCCCCATTCTTCGAGTTGAATCATCACCAGTCATCACTTCTCGCCAATCTGCTCTAACATCAGCTCTGAGCAAAGATCTTTTGAATGGGCAGGGCAGTACCAGAAAAAAGTGTGTATCCCTGCGACGCAGCGACTTAATCTGTCCGCATAATTTTTGGATTGCTGTGCGTATTTTACGCATTATATCATAATCACTGAATCACAATGTAATTTACAATAAAATATGCAATGCCAAATCAAAACCAGTGGCAGTAATGATGAAACAAGAAAGAACATACCCAAAAACAATGTAGTCAAGATGAACTAAGTTACCCACCTTGTAGAAGTTGCGCAGTCGCTGTGTGCTACACTCCCGAGCGTTTTCGATGCAGGCCAAGTGTCGGTCCTGAAGGTAGGAACGTTCCTCCTTGTTCACCAGCTGCTTCAGTAGCTTGATGCTCAGTTCCAGAGTAGCCAGTCGCACTTTGCTGCCTGAGTTGTAACAACAATAATAATAATAATAACTGTGCGCTGTGTAGGAACTTAATAAAAATAATAAATTGCTTTTACAGTATCCCAGCAGATGCTGGCTCAGAGTGCTCTACAATTACACGCACACGCACGCACGCACGCACACACACACACCACTTTCATAAAACACAGCTGGGATCTCGATAAAATGAGCTGGGGGAAGGGGGGGAGTATTTACAGATGGACAGACTTGTGCAAGCAACAAAGACCATTTTGCAGCTAATTAACTAAGAGGGAGAGAAGGCTGACTGGAAGAAGTGGGTTTTTAGTTTGTTTTTAAAAACTGTGAAAGATGGAGATTGATGGACATGTAGAGGAAGTGACTTCCAAACTCTCGGGACCTGGCTTCACCAAATTTCTTGCCTCAAAGCGCCGCCGTTCATGTGACTCACACGCATTCTCTCACACACTGAGCATAAACATGTAAGAATCACATGGTGCGCATGGTCAGCTCAGCTATTCAAGTTTCAGAATTAAGATTTGCATTCATTTTTTTAAATTTTTGTTGGCTGAAAATATCCAAGACAAAGGGCCGCAACAATCAGCCCAAATAAATGGAACAGGCTGGGGAATTGCTGAAGGAAAAAAAGACTGAAACCTAGGCCAGGGTGCAGCAGTAGCACACTACTGTGGGACCACAAGGGCAACGCCCCACTTCAGAAAAACAAATTTGGCATTTATAAAGGCATTTAGCAGCCTCTACTGGCACCCACACATTAAACTTATACTGCCTTGGTACCAATATGCAAGCCTTCAAAACTGAAGTCCCATATACTCTTACACGTATCATGATACATGATTCTGTGTGCAACCCGTTCACCCTTCCTTTTTTTCGGCTGAAACTTGGTTTTTTTGGCTGAAAGGATGGGAAATTTGACTGAAAATTGCCAAATGACTGTAATTCCCCAGCCTGATGGAACCACACACTTCGGCTGAAAGGTCTGATGCCCAGGTGGGACTGGAACCCTTACCCTCCACACTGGCGGCAGGAGAAGTTACCTCTACGCCACCAACTGCCCTGCTGCAGCCAGTCTTTTTTATTTCGCATCTCTTTCCAGAAAAGCACAGATGAATCATACTGACTGACGAAAATGCATTTAATGCTGAACAGTGGAGGTAAAAATGAGGACATACCTGACTGACAAGCTTGTTCGATGATGCGTATCAGACGCTCCACAAGCAGTACATTGTAGTTCTCCTTACTCTGCAAACCACAATAGGACGGGTATTTGAAATGAACGACCAGAGCAGAAAAGCTGAACTGGAAGCAAAAAAAACACACACACAAAAAAAGACAAACAAAAAACCGCTAGACAGACCATTCTGACTAATAATAATAATAATGATTTGTACTTATATAGCGCAAAACTCTCACAAAGTGACTCAATGTGCGTACTCCTGCACTCATACCAACAAATATGCACACACACACACACACACACACACACACACACACACACACACACACACACACACACACACACACACACACACACACACATACAGCAGCTGAATCAGGAGGTGGTAAGTGGACTTAGTCGAAAGCCAGCCAGAACAGATGCGTTTTCAAGTCAGACTTGAAACAATCTACACGTATGTCCAACTGGTCTCTCAGGCCAGCAGGTAGTGCGTTCCAGAGTGACGGGGCAGCAAAGCTAAACGCGCGCTCGCCAACAGTTTTGAGGTTTCGACGGGGAACGTTCAATAGTTTTTCAGATGAAGAACGAAGAGTGCGTGCTGTTTGGTGGACTGTAAGGGAATCTGAGAGGTAGGCCAGAAGAGTTCCTTCAAAAAAGTGAAATACCAGAATGCAGATTTTGTAGTGAATGCGGAATTTCACTGGCAGCCAGTGACTAGAGAAAGAACAACTGGTTGTGTCTGTTATGTACCAGGAAGCAGCTGATACCACTTCTCCACATATTGCTTACTTCTTTCCCAGTGACAAAGTCAAGCAGATCAATGCTGACATTTTTTTTACAGTTGGTTTTTGGGTTGGCAGTGGAGTTAAAGTCATATGATAACAATAATATGCCTTAGAAAAAAACACACACAAAATATTCACAAATTTTAGAGAAAAAAAGTACCCACCCTTGATTTCTCTGTAGGCATCATAACACCATCCAGCAGATTCTGGGATATACCTGGGCATCAAAGAAGAATCAACATAACTTCACACCAGACAAAAATATAAATTTTATCGCTGTGTCTGTAACAGAGAAAGATGCACGAAGCAGACACCCCCCCTCCCCCCTCCATTCCCCCAAAATTTGGCAAAAAAAATATTGAACTCTTGCGTGAAGGTGAAACCTGAAGAAGAATTTACCTCGTGTACTGCTGGGTTTTTTTTTTTTTTTTTTTTATGGAATGTACAACTGAAACAGAAGTGTTTGCATTTTGTCCTACCTTCATTCTGTCCCATGGCGTAGAGGAGGCAGAGGGCGAAAAGAGCAGAGTAGTCATTCTCTGTGCACTCCAGTGCGTTGAACAGAGTCTCAAGGTAGGGTCTGCGACCAAGCACATTCGTACAGTCAATATGGATACTAAGTGAACCACGAGTCTCCTATCGTCATGCAGCAGATAAGAATCTTGACCTTCCATTGTCAGTTAACATACATGTTTTTCACACAGTTCTAGAGAGTTTATCACACTTCCGGCACGTTTTTCTTAGCCACATAAATAAATACATTAATACATACTATGATCAACTGTAGCAGCTGACCGCCGTTGATATGAAAATGCTCACTGACAAAATGAGACCTACCCCCCCCCCCCACCCCCCCACTCTTTCTCTCATAATTCATGAACCACCATTGCAAAGGTTGCTTTAACTGAATTTTTATTGAGCATGTCATGAGTACGTCTTGTTTATGCTCAAACTGTTTTTCTGTACTTTCTCCAGTGCAACAAAATAAATCTGTTTAAACCGAGAACCTTGAAGAAAATTAAAAGTAATAAATTTTTGAAAAATGTACTACATACTGGTCCCATATTTCACAAGTCTCCTTAATTCACCTCAGACCGCGCGGCCTGCCTCCACGAAATGGTAACTGTATACAGCAAAAGCTTCATCAGACACTGAACAGCATGTACGCATACCTGTTTTCCAGAGTGAAAGGCTGCAGCCTGTCAGGCATGCCAGAAGGAATGGCCATGCGGTGTGACATGCCGATCAGCTTTTCCTCATCTGTGGAGTTCTGTGTGGGGCTGGACAGCTCTGTGTCGGCTGAACACACTTCACTACTTGGACTCAAAGCACCCTCTGCATCCAAAGAAAGAAAATTGCCATACAGAGAATGTTAGTGTTAAAAGGCAGATTGTGCAATAAATCCTAACCATTTGCCTCCTTTCAATTTTCCACCACGTTGAAATGCGTCTAGAAAGTAACGATAACCTCGCCCACACCTGGCCTGTCTTAGCTGGAGTTGATGCCCTTCACTCTGAATGTTACACCTTCCCTCCGTCGGAGCTTACTGTTGTTGATGGCTCTCCTTGAATTAACACTCCCAAAATCATTCCATCCAACAATATATTGGAGTGTGTGTGTGTGTGTGTGTGTGTGTGTGTGTGTGTGTGTGTGTGTGTGTGTGTGTGTGTGTGTGTGTGTGTGTGTGTGTGTGTGTGTGTGTGTGTGTGTGTGTTGGCTTTTGGGTTTGTTTGTTTTTTTTTTTTAGTATCTCACCACATGAAGACTCTAACCTCTGAGAATTTACCACAGCAGAAGATGATCTGCACTGACAACAGCAGCAACAAAATTTCACTATCGCCTCAGTTCCAGCGAACCGTAACACCGATGAAGCGCTTTGTAAAAGGCTGCCTTTCTTACGAGACTGGTACTTACCTGTAGAAGGCGAGGAAACCCCCTCTGCCAGTTCCTCCCTGGTCAGGTAGAACATGGAGTTTCCCTCCTCCACACCCCCTACAGCCCCCTCCTCCTGACCTGGCTGGACATAGCGACGCTTTGGACGGTTGTTTTCCAGCGTCTTCTCCAAGGGTTCCGCTGGTGCACGGAACTCTCGGATACGCTGCAAGGCAAAAGGTGACAATGTGTCACTGGTGAAAACTGCATAATGGGTGCATTTTCAAACAACCAGTAGAAACAGCAAAATATCTGGTCGCCCCTTGCAACTAGGGTTAGTCTCTATGTTCAAGGGTTAGTCTCTATGTTCAACCCCCTTAACTACCTGGGAGCCGGGGTGGCCGAATGGTAGAGCGTTGGACTTTCAATGCTCGGGTTGTTAGTTTGAATCCCGGCTGGGGCCAAATATTTGTGCTGGCCTTTTCTCATTGCCCCGTCTTTGATCACCCAAACGTGGTGGAAAAGGACGTTAAACTCCCAAACATCCATCCATCCATCCCTTAATTTCCTGTCCATCACCCCAGCAATCTGTCACTTTTACACGTCATTTTTACTTCTTTTTTTTTTTTAACAAACAGATCAAACAAAGACAATTAAAGAATCAAATTCTACCACTTATAAAACCCACCCCCCAAAATAAAAGGACACATACTGCTTTTGGCGAGTTGGGCATGCCCTCTGTCTGAGCCAGAGTTATGTCCCCATGGAAGATCACCTCCCCTAGCTGTTGCACCAGCTGACGGTGGTGCATGATCAGAAACACCTGAAACAACAGACGACAGATGAGATGTCACTGTTCCCAAAGACTCACGCATATACTCTCTCTCTCTCTCAAAGTTCTTACTTGGCATACAGCCAGTATCATCAACACATGCCACGTATGTTTTGATTTGTTTATCGTTTGTATTTTTTTCTCCTTTATTTCCCTTAGATAGTTTATACTTTTTTTACTTCTTTTTTTTTAATGTTGTTGTCCTTTTTTTTTGTCTTTCTTTCCCCCCTTTAATGTAGAATAGCAGACAGCATGTAAGATAGGCAGCAATGCCTAAATGCTCTATCCTGAATAAAAACACGTTTCACCATCATCTCTCTCTCTCTCTCTCCCAGACACAAAAACAAAACTCTGTCATGGAAAGCAAAACTACCATTACCATGTTGTGTTGGTTCAGGTTGTTGTTGTGCTGACACCTGTTTTCATTCAGTGTATAGGTTCCAAGTACATGTAATTAGTCATCTACATATTACCATTACGAATGCAGATACCTATCGCAAAACTGAAACCTTTCCCAAAACTCACCTGGGACAAAAGGAATAGGGAGACAACTGAGCTGACATGTTTCCTGTCATCCTGAAATGAGAGAATACACACTTGCTAATAACCGGTCAAAAACATTTTACAAACAAACAAAAATAAATAAATAAATAATTATAAACAAATTGCCCTCCCCCAACCCCCCACCCCCCCCCCCAAAAAAAAAGAAACCTCCCCCTTTCAAAACACCACCACCACCACGAGGAATCTAATAAAATCTTCCCATTTTCAACAAAATTGATTAAATGCTTCAGCTGCAAGTGTCCCCACCCAGTTTGATACTGGCAGACATACAGTGGTGGTGATGTTGATGATGATGATGTGAATTCAACAGAGCTATTGGTGAAGTGATACGAAGACTGGTGTAAGTCTTGGAAGTATCATAGCCATGCCAGCACGACAGAATGAAAAGTGACAACCCCCCAAAATCGGATGCCTACTTGTGGATCATCAAATTTCTTGCGCTTGGTGAGTGAGTAGACGTAGAGTGGGATAAAGAGGTTGTTCAGCAGGTGGTTGATGAGAACCAGGTTGAGCGTGTCCAGGCCGATCGTCAGGATGTCGTTCAGGTAGTGCAAATGGTCCAGGTGTTCAGCCACCAGATCTGACAGACGGTCGCGGCTCCGGTGGCTGCAACAAACCAAATGATGTTTAGAAAAAGAAATACAACAGCAAGCGACATTCAGTCTGTAGGGTCCAGACTTGAACAAGGGGTAAAAGCAGAATACTCATAGCTTTAGTCGAATTCCCAGGGGAAATTGATTTTTTTTTTTTTTTTTTTTGCTGCCCCAACTCTTTGCCCGCTCCAGTGGTGTTCCTCCCAGGTAATGGGTAGAATCCACGGAGGGCTCGGAAGCTGGGACAATTTTTTTTTCATTATGCATGATGATGGAGATGAGGATGATGGTAAGATGATGCTATGGAGGTCCGTGTGGTTTTGGGACTGCGGGACAGGGCCGCATTCCACGCTTCCTGTCATAAATATCCCGGCATTAACCAGGCCCGGGAACTATGGCACCTGCGGTGCCGGCCGTGTAATCATCCACATCATAAGACGTGTCATACCAAGGGAAGCACCCAAGGGAAATTGATTTCTGTTTGTCTTATCCAAAGTTTGACTTATCCACGACAGATAAGGTCCAATTTTCGAAGAAGGCTTCGAGTTAGGCGAGCTGCACCCTTTCGCCCCCAGAAATCAAAGTGATGAACCCCCAAATACAGATACAGTAACTGGATTCATTTATCATGAATGGTAAATCACTGAATGTGTAGTTTTTAGTTACCATTATGTCAAGCAGAAGCGTTCGTTAGAGATGTGATTTCAACCACTATAGGAGCAACTGCATGCAATTTGTTTGTTTTTTTGTTTTAACACCCAAATACATTTTTATTTTGTTTTGTCTCTTGTTCAATTTTTTTTTTATAATGATTTTGATATTTTGGGGTTTTTTAATTGTAGACTCATACAACTTCCTCTGTTAGACACATTAGTACACTGTACCGGTATAGTTCGCCCGTTGCGGGGTGCAAATGTATAAATTCCGTCGATTTTTCGCAAAGAGTAAATCCGTAGAACAAAGTCAGCGGCCACCTCAAAAGACCCCGGAGTACACTTGCACCCCCTCCCGCGTTGCGGGCATACATTCACCCCCGTTAGTGGACGAATCGAGAGTTTATTTGCCCCTCCTGCGCATGACTAGTATACATTTGCACCCCCCAACGGGCGAACTATACCAACTGAGCATTAGTAACGCACAGAAAGTGTAGATTTCTTGGATTTTGTTTGAGAACCTTTGAAACATTTTGAACAACTATACGCAGATGTATTTGATTTCTTAACATGAAAAAATAGATGGATAGAATAGTGTTTAGTATTCAAACTCCAAATATTCTTTACTATTAGACTAAAGATTCAGATTCATTGTTTTTCTTTGCAAATTGATGAGATTTTAAAAAAAAATAAAAAAATTTAAAACACCTTTAAAAATAAAATAAAATAAATACTCAAGACACAATTTGTTTTCAGCCATGGTAAAATCTGAACATGTGTGGTTCATTAATTAGCTGTCAGAATTAATATTTGTGTCCAAGTCACTTTTTTTTTAAAACTCGCATTTGAACTCTGGCAAAAAAATTCTCAGTCAAATCGCAAAAGGAGGTACATGTAATCTAAAACATTACATCAGACGTGTCCTTTTCGTGAGCCAGCACATGTATCTTAGCCTAAGGCAAAACCCGTACCTTTCATGGCGTTTCAATGACTGTTATTGTGGTCTTTGTTGGAAGCACATGCAGCTTGCCTATCACCTAAGGCACAAGCACACAAAACCCCCTGAAAAAAGTACTTACTCCATGTCATGCCGCACGCAGAGATCAAGGTCAAGGATATGGTTGCCGATAAACCAGACCAGGTTGGAAAAGTACGGAGCAGCTGTGCGGTCACGGATGTAACGTAACATTGCCTTGTCATCCACTGAAACACAACCTTTCATGCCATATTTACAGCTATTGTTATAGACATCACCTGTGCATACGTGCCACAACGCATATGAAGGATGGGTAAAAGTGGCATCATTAATTTGTAAATCTGACAGACTAAATCAAATACGCCAGCTGTAGCAGACAAGGGAATATGTGTGTGTGAGTGGAATATGTGTGTGTGAGTGTGTGTGTGTGTGTGTGTGTGTGTGTGTGTGTGTGTGTGTGTGTGTGTGTGTGTGTGTGTGTAGGGGGTGGGGGGGGGGGGATCACATATTGCAGCACCATCTGGGGTCAAAATGCATACTTCACCTTAACGGCAGTGACAGTCTTTCAGGAAGTCAGACATGCTACATTTGAGCCCCGGCAAATCCTGCTCTGACGGATTACATGTATGTCAAACACACAAGCTCTTTCAAACATCCCTCTTTTTTTCTCTTTTTTTTGAGAACCTACTTCTGCTTCCTTTTGCATTTCCATCCCAATTCAAACGACAAAGTGAACAAAAGTAAACAAACAGTTACATGGAACATGTAATCACAGTGCACCATACCTCTGAAGACGTTGAGTGTGATTGTTCGAACAGCAATGCGCACCATGGCCTCTGAGTGATTGAAGAATTTGATGGCCTCTGTGTACAAGGCGAAGTCATTTGTGTGCTGCCCGGAAAGAAAGATCAACAGTTTAAACATAGCACATGCACAAGCAAATACCAATTATTTGGGTTTAAAGTCATAGCGTCCACAATGTAAAATGTACTACAAAGTCCGTGTCTCTAGTAAAGTATCTTTGACGCACCCACTGATGTTATCCTAATGACTGATTTTATCTTGTGGAATAGGGAGAAAGAGATACTAATAATAATAATAATAATGAGTATTGTATAGGCGCTTTACCCAATTTCACGAATTGGCTCAAAGCGCTGCGAACTGAACCCAACACGCATGCTCACGTGAATCACACGCATTCTCTCACACACTGGACATAAACACATTACAATCACGTGGTGCATAAGGGTCAGCTCAGCTATTTGAATTTCGGAATTTAGAATTGCATTTATTTTTCAAGTTTGGTTGGCTGAACATTTCCAAAGCAGAGATGACCCCGTGAGCTACGCTGTGAAAACTGTTCTAAAAACTCCTGCTGATTATTTTCACAAATTCTCCTGGAGATTGCACATGTTCATTTAGTAATGTGAACTGGGGAAAATCTTGAGTGGTACGTGACAAGTGAAACAATCAAATTCCTTCCATAAGGTACTTAATAATTCATGTGACGTGCTGTTGGCAGTCTGCAAATACCAGACACCATCGCAACAGGCTGTGTTTCACCATTACCAAACTTCACAAGTCACTTTTTTTAGCACCACAATGGTGCAAACCGGTTTCTGTGAAATCCCAGAACTGACCAGACCAATAAAGCAAAGTGTCTCATGAACTGTACGTCAAAACTGTGAAGTACTCCCTCTGAAAAATCGTAAAACAACCCAACAAAATATGTTTCTCTAGAGTTATTTTTTTGTCATGGATTAATAGCTGTGATGTCATTCTTTATAAAACTTATCACATTTTTAACATTACACATCAAATACAGGCCAAGTAACAGCAAAGTAAACACAAAATACAACTGGTCAGTCCAATTCACCACCGCTCAATTTTCACGTGACCGTAATCCTTGCAGGTGTAAAACTCTGAAAAACCTGTATGGTCAGCTATGGTCAACACTGATTCTCTGTGGTCACCAAAGATCCCAAGGACAAGAAGAACAAAAGAAGGGGGAAAAAACAAACAAAAAAAACCCAGAGTCCCAAATAAATGTATAAAACTGAGACTGCAAAGAGTACTAGAAACTGAAGCCACTCGACAGAATAAAGATCAACAGAAATGTCATGCACCCTCAACACTAGTATCTGCAATTCTGAAGGAAAACAAAAATCGTCCTCACCAAAGACTGCGCTGCCTTTTTCTGCCACCCATTCAATGTCCGTTTAAAAAAAGTAATTTGTCGATGCAAAAATCAGGATTACACATTCAAATAACTCAGTAAAGAAAACCTCAGAAAATTTCATGAAGACAACAAAATACACATCAAAGAAATCTTTCCACATAAAGACCGTGAGCTACACTTCACAGCGTTGCAGTACTAGCACAAGGCATATGACGAAGAATTTCCCTGCTACCACATTAAATGCAGTATTAAATGACAGCTCTGAAAGCCGCTTTGAACAAAACAAAATCTGGACACCAAAGACAGTGTTATACACACCAAGTAACCAGGAGCAACAATGCAATATCATGATGCAATAAACCTTTGCTCCACTTACAGGATTTTCTGACGTCTGAAAAGATGGACCAAATTCTAAAAACGATTTGCTAACTAAGTTTTAGCTTTTTTTTCTCACATCTTATTCGTACACATGCACATGTACCATAAAAAAAAAAACCCGGACATACAGGGTAAACTACCTAATACTGAAGTCGCAGTATAATTATCTTATTTTAAAATTCTTACTGAGCACCAAAAGAAACACAAAATACAGTACAGTACGACCTCTTTTGGGCGACCACCCCTATGGCAAGATAAGAATGGTCTTATAAGAGAGGTGGTCGTCCAAAAGAAGCCTCAGACAGTGAAGAATTGCAACCCAGGATCATTGTAACATTGGTCTGCACACGCAGGTGGTCTCTCTAAGGGATGGTGACCCAAAAGAGGTTCTACTGTATTTAGTCTGAATGATAAAAAATGCAGTCAGTTTATGAGTGGGTTTTTTGTTTCTTTTTTCTTTTCTTTTTTACAGCACCCCACTGGCAGCAGTCAATTGACTCATGAACGTTACAACAGCGATGTACCAGCTTGGATGTCACCCTGAGAATTTGTGTCTTTGTTGTTCCGTACAGCGTTGTTAGTAGTATGCAGTGTCACACACAAACAACAAACACACTACGCATGCTAACAGACAGGGATTTCACAAGCCTATCACTCTAGTCTAAGATTTACGGTACTCACAACACCGAGAATACAAACTACTTTGAAAACAAAACAGAGGAGGGAAAAATACACAACAGACTACCTCATTGTAGAAGAAATGGATGGTGTGTCTGTTCAGCTTCAGTGACAGAGTCTTCAGGAACGATATGTAGTAGGCCATCACCTGGGGGGGAAACCAGAACAACTTGTTTGGCCAAATGAATAGATTCAACTTTCAAGGCAGTCCCTTCAGCAGGCAGTCCCTGCTGTTCATGCAGTGTGCTAACATCTCTCCACCCCTCCATCCCACAACAATAATAAAGATGAGGTTGTAAAACAGCAGAGCAAAAAGGCCCTAAGCTTCAGTTTAATCAATACAGGCAATGTGTTCTTTAATTACTTCCTGACAAAATACCAGCACACTGGGTGAGCAGTGGTCTAATAGGTAGCGCGTCGGATTTAGCCGCTGCGTTACTGAACGGCCGTCACCAATGTCATGGCGATGAAGCGTGGGTTCGATCCCAGGTTGAGCTTGTGATACGTGATACCGGTTTTTCCTGGCTGCCGGGCTGCTCATCGGGGGTTTCTCTCCGGGTTATCCGGCTTTCCTCCCCCAGCAAAATAGCAAAATTGTAAAAAAAAAAAAATTAAAAAAAAGGCTAGGTATTAGGTGCCGCTGCACCACAGCGACGCGCTTCAACCGGGGGAAGCCGCCCGAATTTCCTGAAAGGGATAATAAAGTAGTTTAAAAAAAAAAAAAAATCACATAACCCGACACACTAACTACAACGTGACAAGTGATATTTCTGTGAAGTTCGACATAAGCAGATTTCAAGATTAGGGAAGGAAAAACGTACAACGCATATCATTCTGTGTACAATGCATGTCATTCTGCACTATTCTCAAAATCCAGTTACTCCCAAGACGATGTTTAAAACTTGCTATCAAACAAAAATTACATGTACAAACTTACTCATACCTCTTCATCCGAAAAATCAAACTTGTGGACGATGATGGAATTGATGTGGTTGTTGGATAGCAAGTAGTCTGAAAAGAAAAGAAAAATGAGGGACAAATATCCAACATAATCAGCTGACTTATCTTTGAAGACAGTTGCTCATAATTATTCACTAATTCAGTGATTAATTGCTTTTGCTGTCCTACTTTGGTATGGTATGGTATGGTATGGTAGACTTCTCCTCGGCGCACGTATCCATCTCTGCTGAAATGCTCACGGCGCCGCAGGGCTGGAGGACGAAGCAGTGAAAGCCTGCTGCCGTTTAAGCGCTACTTTATGTGCAAACCTCCACCCTGCTATTCACTCTGGTGCGTGCGACAGTATTTTCTGTTTACCACGCCACCGGCCACAGCCTACTCTTCTTCGAAAGATGAACGTGGGATTTTTAGCGTGCACACTTGATGTATGTGCGTGCGTGTGTACACGAAGGCGAGACAGGCACCGCAAACGAGTCTGCACATGGATTTGACTCGATATGGGAAGGAAAAATCCCATCATATTCCTGCCCACCGGGGACTCAAACCCGGCAGCTCAGGATCCGAAGTCGGATGCCTTAACCACTAGACCAAATCCCCTGTCACAATGCATGTAGTTTTACTAGGAAGGTGTACATGGAAAATTACACAAGACAACACAGTATTATCTGGACTTGGCCTGCAACAAAAGCTATTGACTTACAATTACTCAGAGTTCAACTTGTTAAAACCAGGCTGGGGAATTGCTGCGGGGGAAAAAAGACTGAAACCTGGGCCAGAGGGCAGGGGCGGTGCCCTGTTGGGGGACCACAGGAGAAAGGAAAGAAATTTTAGCATTATTAACCTTTACGCATCGGGACGCGAACCGGCTCGCGTCACTCTCAACAGCCGTAGGCACCGAGCCGCGAACCGATTCACGTCATCCTAAACGGCCAGCAGCTGCATGCGCGTCAGCAGGGAAGTAGGTCACTGGCCAAGCTCGCGATGTCAAAGAGTTAAAGGCATTTAGTAGCCTCTCCTGGCACCCAAAAGTTAAATACTGCCTTGATACTGACATGCAAGAATTATAAAATGAAGTTAGACTGTCCCATATGGCATTACATGCATCTTGATTAGTTGATAAATGCAACCTTTTTCCTCCTTTTCTCAGCTGAAAGTTAGATTTTTTTTTATTTTTTTTTTTTGGGGGGGGGGGGGGGGGGGGGGGGGGGGGCTGAAAGGATAGGAAATTTGTCTGAAAATTGCCAAATGACTGAAAATTCCCCAGCCTGTAAAACACCAAAAAAGATAATTGTAGACAGACCAGACCTTACTTGAGCATGATTATCTTGTGTACGTTGTTTTTCTTCTCTTTTTTTAATGCTGTTTAAAAGAAAAGGATTGCAAATATGACAGAGGTGACCCTAACTGCACTCACAGAGTGATGTTTCATTGCGGATGTTCTCAAATAGAATATTGAGAGTCTGCAGCAGCTGTACACAGATGTATCGGCCGCATCGCTGTTGCAAGTAACGCAAGAAGAACGACAGCATGTTCTTCTCCAGGAAAAAACTGTAACAGATTGACATAGTAGTATTGCTGTGGGTTTTTTTTAAAGAAAATAAGTCTGAAAACATAACTGCCTAATGGCCATGTCACACGAGAGGGCAAAAACACTTGAAAACATTGTTTTCAGACGTTTCGCTGCGAAACAACGTGTTTTGTCGTGTGACATACTTCACAACAATGTTTTTAAAACATGTTTTGATCGTGTTTTTAGTTTTACTTTTAGAGCCTGCCCTAAAATCCGAAAACACGTTTTGTGTTTCAACCAATGAAAGCCGCCATGTGGAGTGTCAAGTGACACCTTCCCGTATCCGCTCAGTCAACATGTCCGTAGCGGGACCCTCTCTCTCTCTCGCCTTAGACGCGCGCTTGCTTGTTTTCACGTGTGTCATGTATTGTTTCGGAAAGCATGTTTCGGGCGTTTTGCCTTTCAAAACATGTTTTATAAAACATGTTTTAGGAAAACATGTTTTCAGTGTGACATCGCCTTAAATGAGAAGAAATGCATGCTACAGCATCAGCCATCATGTACAATGAGACTTTGAGCGCGACTTAAACTGCTCCATGTATCGACTTTAAGAGAATTATATATGACATTGTACTTTGTAGTGAACATTATGCATTGTAGATCTAAAAATGAAGCAAGCAGTCTTGAAAATATCTGTGTAATCAAATACTGGTAAACTTGATGCAGTCTCAAAGTAGAGCTGAGTCAATAAATAATACTAATAATAATGAGTATTGTACAGGCGCTTTACCCAATTTCATGAATCGGCTCAAAGCGCCGCAAATTTAACCCAACACGCACGCTCACGTGAAACACACGCATTCTCTCACACACTGGACAAAAAAACATTACAATCACGTGGTGCGAAGGGTCAGCTCAGCTATTTACATTTCGGAATTTAGAATTGCATTTATTTTTCAAATTTGGTGGGCTGAACATAAATTTTCCAAAGCAGAGGGGGAGGAAGCCGGAGTACTCGGAGAGAACCCCCAATGATCAGCCCGAATGAACGGTGCCACATACGAGAAGGAAAAATTCTTTGCCCCGAGTGGGACTCGAACCCTTCACCTCTCGCATTGGTGACAAGTCTCTTAACCACTAGATTACCGACCGCCCCAAGAGGTCAAGACGGCTGCACCAAAACAAAATTTGAAAGATCCACAGTATTAAACATGAATTCACTGGACCAGTGCTGAAATCAAAGCAAGCTGTCTAGTCCTGTAATAATACAAGTGCAAATCTCAAATACACACTAGAGATGGTGTTGAGTAAAGAGATGCGGACACACTTACTCAAACACGCTACTGTCATTCTGAT
This sequence comes from Batillaria attramentaria, assembly GCA_018292915.2. NCBI lineage: Eukaryota > Metazoa > Mollusca > Gastropoda > Batillariidae > Batillaria > Batillaria attramentaria. Next base: position 1,186,530 of record JACVVK020000034.1, read on the forward strand.
CCCCCCAAATCAAAATCTCAGAGATGGAACGAAGAGTTTCAACCAGAAGGCTGCGGTTCTGCTCTGTCACCTGTTGGTTCTTGCACAGAAGGTTATGCAAGTATCTGAAAAACAAAGGTGCCACACCAACTGATTAGTAAACTCCTGGTGTCACACGAAGAGAACACACACACACGCACGCACGCACGCACACGCACACACACACACGAACACACACACACACAAGTTGCCCTGTTTCAAGGCCCTACATGGTCATCGTACGGACTCGCGTACGGACTCAAGCAGTGGAATAGATTTGAGTGAGTGAGTGAATTTTTAGGGCTTAAAGCCGCGCAAGCCACAAAGACTAATTCGCGGCTGAGTGTGTCTGCACTACATGAAAAAAACAAAAATGTAACGTTGGACATAGGATGCAAACTGGTCTACGGGGCAATATAAACCCAGGACATGCAGGAGACGCTGCACCTTCATGCTAATTTATCGAACTCCCGGTTACAAAAAAGCGTAGAAAACAAATGACAATTACAACTAGTTAAAACAAAGATAAATACTAAGCGCATATACAGCAAATATTGCAACTTATCATCTCCTAGGCGCAATAAACCAGTTCGCAGCATATGGAATAGATTTGAGGTGTTGGCCAGATGAACAACTGCACAGTGTAATCCACACTGGGCTCAACACTCCTGCTTTATGCCTACTGTAGTGGCTGCATTCATTGTGGAGCACAGGTTTATTGATCAGTTGGCAGGATTAAGGGACAAAAAAGGCATTCGGGACACAAGGAGGTATACAGATATTATCCAGTGCTAATACTTATAGCTGTAATAAGGGCACTGATTGTGACACTCTAATCTTGCAGCCTTGACATGTACTGTATATATATATATGATATGATCACTCCACCAGTCAACACACCATACACTGTGTAATGCAATAGCAATGGAAGGCTCTTAGTCTTAATGTGGGTTAGTCTCAGCTGCAGGGCAACAGTCTTTCATGTGGGCCCCCTTTTGGCTGGAGATGACCCAGATAGGGACAGAAAACACAAACTTTAGCTTGTCACTCACTCAGCCACTGGGCCAAGATTCAAACCAACCTGTTTCCTGATTGACTGTTTGTCCCTGTGATATTAACCGCGACTGTCATCAAACAACGTGTTTGCTTACCTAGTCTAGCTCTCTGAGTTGCTGGCTAGCCGAACTTAGAGAGAGATGATGCAGGACTTGAACGCAAATTTTATTGAGATCTTACTGCCTTTACTTCCACCAGTGAATGTGTCACAGGTGTTGACAGCCACTGAAGTGATGTAATATGCTGTCTTTTTCACTTTACAGCCAGCACAATGTAGTGTATGTGACAATTTCGATCTGATCTAGACCCTTGTGTTTTTCTCCGCAGCAGGTTTTTATCTAGACACAGCACTCGAAATATTATTTTCATTTGTTATAGAGGCCTACAAAAGGAGAAAAACACGACTTTAATTTAAAAACAAATATATTCATGATCACGGCACGTGGCAACAACACGAGACAAACATCCGATAGTGCACAGACAGTCTTCAATATCGATCGAGCAAAACCACATACACAACACCAGTATCATTATGCGACCTACTTTAGGTGTTCCAGTGAATGCGGGTTCTTCGGCTTCCACAGAGCTCCCGACAGCCATGATCGCTGTTTAGAAAACATTTTGAGAATGTTTCTTCCAGTCGAAAGCTACAAAAGCAGTATTCACGCCCAGAATGGTACGATTTCGAAATAAATAGTTGGGCGGATCATCGTCATTTGCCATCCATGTTGATTCTGATCTCCTTAGAGTAGCTTCCCTTATTCCGAAGCGGGGTTGTCTATCTTGTTGAACGTTCGGTCCTTGGTGGCTCGTGGGTTCTGAGACAGTCTAGCCGGTTCATCATAATCCACTTTCCTTCCCAGCTCTAGGGAAACAAATCTGTGTCTGAGCGGGCCTCTAGACTGAAAACATCCGTGGTTGTGTATTATGAAATACTCCATTTATTTCTCTCCGGGCATCAGTCAGTGAAAAATCAGTGTGACTCCCTCTGCGGTGCGGAAGCAAAATGAATCAGACGGTAAACCGATTATTTCAGTTTTCTCCGCAAAAGTAAAAGTTGGTCAAGGTGGAAACTTTGCAGCCCTGCAGACGGATGCAGAATTCATCAGAGCTACAGCCGGGCCGGCGTCACCATCTAGCGGCTTTGTTTTGTTGTTTGTTTCTTGTTTGTTTTTCAAGTTCAGTTCAAATTCAATTGACTGAAGTATTATTCAACTATGAACATTAACTTGACTACCCCTCGAGAAATGAATAAAGTATTTTGAATTTGAACTTGAAAAAAAAAAAGCCGGGAAGATGTACTGAGGTTAGACCGGCTGAGGTATTGGTACTGGTATTGACTGATTTCTTTTATAAATTTATATATTCATTCAGTTTTGCAGCAATGTGGGAAATGTGATCTGCTCACCCATTCCCCCACCCCCGCCCCACCCCCGGGCCAGTTTCTTGAGGCTCTACTGAAAAAGTGGCTCTCATGCCATTTTTACGGTACCGCCCAAGTCAAGTTGTATTTGTGTAGTCCGGCTTTCTTTCAGTTCTTTCTTTCTTTCTTTGTTTCTTTCTTTCTTTCTTTGTTTCTTTCTTTCTTTGTTCTTTATGGGGTGTAGGTATTTCCACTCCACGGAGCCTCCCGCAAGGACTTGGACTGATCTCAGTCTGACGTGCACACTTGTACCTCAGTCAACCGGGTTCAGGCTGGACGCAACTGAATTTGGACTCAGTGTTTCAGTAGGTTCGAGGGGGGGGGGGGGGGAACAAAAAAAACAAAACTCTCAAACAAATCCACATATGTACAAAACGAACATTTGAAGCGCGCGCACACACACGCACGCACGCACGCACGCACGCACACACACACACACACACACACACACACACACACACACACACACACACACACACACACACACACATGGAGTGTTCCGGCTGTTGCTCCCTCACTGATATCTCGATGATGTCGACTGGGAAGGGGTGCAGCCCACGGTGTAACACGCGGGACTGATGTACTCCCCGGCCGGCGTGATGTGCCCCGGGTCTAATCAGCTTGGGGCTGGAAGTGCCCCGGGTCAACTTGAATGCAGATGGGGGGTAGTAGCGCCCCGGGTCTTGACAGGTTCAGTAGAAGTGTTCCAGCTCGATATGCCGGCTGAGGCTAGAGTTAGCCTGCAATTCCCTCCCTCATTCTCTCCGCCAGTCATCCTCCCTTCAAACTTTCAAGAAATATCTGAAAACCCATCCATATGTTTTCATCTCTGAACACCATTTAACTGCTTGCATCATGCTATCTCTCTGCGTAATCTCACCCACCCTCTTCCTCGTCGTCATCGACTGGGTGATGAGGAAAGCTACCACTGAGTGACCGGCCTAGAGGACTAACGTGGGGACTGACGACTCGACTTGAAGACTGCGACTTTGCAGACGACATTGCACTGCTTATCACACACCCAGAAGGATATCAAGGAGAAGGCGACAAAAGTTGACGAGGTGGCAGGAAGTGTCGGATTGAAGATCAGCCTCAACAAAACCAAGATCATGAAGCTAAAGAACAAGAGCACGGCAAGAACCACAGAGCTCAGCTGGCTTGCCCAAGACCGTGATGCCTGGAGGAGATTTGTTGGCGCCTTATGCTCCGGCCGGAGCGAAGAGGATAAAATAACTAAGTAAGTAATCATGCTCTCGGTGTGTGCAGAGCGTGTCGTCGCGCCTAGGCCCTGACCTTATGGCTCTGTGTATGTTTTACGTATATTTCTTCCTTTTTCACTTGTTCTTCTATTTCATCTTTAAGCGCTTAGAAGTATTATTTCTTAATAGGTTGATAATAATGGATATTTATACAGCATTATATAAATTCAGCGTGCTCTAAGCGTTTACAAAATTAACAAAAATAAAATGAAATAAGATGGCATGAAAATAATGCCAGGGAGACCAATAAAAGACACACACACACACACACACACACACACACACACACACACACACACACACACACTCACTCACTCACACACACACTCACACACACACACACACACACACACACACACACACACACACACACACACACACACACACACACCGATAGTTCTGTCACTGAATCCCTCATTACTGCTGCTGGCCGGGCTGACAACAAGTGTGTTTTTAATTGCAGTGTTTTAAAGGTGGGGACCGCATCTATATACCTTATGTTGTTGGTTTGTTTGGTTTTTTTTTTGTTTTTTTTTTTGTGTGTTTTTTTTTTATAAGAGTGTCCAGAGGGTGGGTCCTTGGTGTGAAAAACAACCGCTGCCCAAATGTCTTTGTTCTAACACTTGGAACACGAAGAATATCATTGTGAGCCAGCTGAACACCTGAGCTGTCGGGACGGTGTGTAAAGAGTTAGTACATTAGTACATACAGTTGTAGCACACTGAGACACATCACTTTGTACTGAATGCGGGGACTGCACAGGTTGCTGGTGGAGAGACTCAAGGATGGGGGAATTGTGATCAGACATTTTCAGGTTACATACTTACTTAATCCTCTTCGTGCCCTCTGGCACATAAGGCCAACACCAAAGATCGCCACTTGACATCGGTTCTGGAAGGTCTCAAGCTTGTATCAGGTTACAGCGCTATATTATCATCATTATTATTATTATTATTATTAAATTGTCCTGGAGGCAAACGGGACGGGGCGTACTACACCTGCGACCGCTCCTCCAAACCTCCAACATCCAGCCGTTTACAAGAGAAACGTTAACTCACCATGATCTGTGTAACCAACACTAAACTACATGTACCCAAGCACGGTACAGTTTGCAGCTGAGACATAAACAACCTCACCGCTTGGGCGATTTTGTATGGGCAGTGTTTCACAACGACATTCCTGACACCTTTTGTCAATAGGCGCTGGCCACGTTCTTACATTTAATGTCTCATGTACCCCGCGTCGGAACTGAATCGAGGCCGCCAGAACCACCCAACCGTGAAAAATAGACCGATACCCGTTCGTACGTTGCGCTTCAGTTATGCAAAGGTTGGCGTCCGTTTTCTCGGTGACAAAAATATGACGAGTTACAAGGAGTGAGCGGTGGTCTAATACGTAGCGCGCCGGATTTAGCCCCTGCGCTACTGAGCGGCCGTCACCAATGTCATGGCGATGAAGCGTGGGTTCGAGCCCAGGTCGAGCTTGTGATATGTGATACCGGTTTTTCCGGGCTGCCGGGCTGCTCATCGGGGTTTCTCTCCGGGTTAGCCGGCTTTCCTCCGCCAGCAAAATTGTAATTTAAAAAAGGATAGGTATTGGGTGGCGCTGCACCGCGGCGACGCGCTTCCCCCGGGGGAAGCAGCCCGAATTTCCCGAAAGGGATGATAAAGTTGCACACACACACACACACACACACACACACACGCACGCACGCACACACATTTAACATAGTATGCTCCGCATATACAGCGCTGCCCTCGGCTGTCAAGTGTTTGACCATTTTTACCCAGTGTTGAGTGTCAAACTGGTTGGCAAGTTAACTCAATTCTTACCAAGTAGCTGGCGGGCTGGTTGACTGAGTTCTTTGCAAGTACCGGCCCCCGTAGTGTATTGGTTAGCACTTCGGACCATGGACCGGGAGACCCGGGTTCGAGTCCCAGCTGAGGCAAGCGGGATTTTTCTACCTAGGTCGGCTCCTACCTAGAGCGGGTGTGCTATGGGCCTAATGGGGAGGCTGTTGCCACACAGCCGAGATTCACCCACTTCACGGGTGCGACTTTGGGGGTGCTTCCCTACGTCTTATGATGTGGATGATTACACGGCCGGCACCGCAGGCCGGGCCTGGTTAATGCCGGGATATTTACGACAGGAAGCGTGGAATGTGGCCCTGTCCCGCAGTCCCAAACCACACGGACCTCCACCTCCATCTTACCATCATCCTCATCTCCATCATCATGCACAATAAAAATTGTCCCAGCTTCCGAGCCCTCCGTGGATTCCACCCATGACAGGGAGGAACACCACTGGAGCCGGCAAAGAGTTGTGGCAGCCCCCCCCCCCCCCAAAAAAAAAAGAGTTCTTACCAAGTAAGTTTGGGATTGTGTACCAGTGGCCTCACACAAACAACAACAACAAAAAAAGTCATATTTAATTTATGACTGCGTGGATTAAAATTTGGCTTTGTCGAAGTGTGGCACTTTGATTATAGTACTCGTGTTTCCTGCAGTAAGAGCCGCCAAGGAACCGTTAATCTTGCCTGATCAGTTTTCGCGTAAAGGGCCAAAACTGACCAAGAACGTGGGATTCCCTCATTTGCTCACTTACAAACAACAACAACAAACAAACAGAATGTCTAAACGGGTGTGACGAGGGTTCTGTGAGCTGCTCTGGGCACTCAAAAACTTGAAAAAATTGTGTGTGTCGGGGGGTGGGGGGGGGGGGGGGGAGGGGGGTCTTTATACTCTATAAAACTACATGCAGCACTGTAAGAGGCACTCGGGTCCGGGGGAGGGGTGAAGGTGAAGAAGAGTGTGTGTGTGTGGGGGGGGGGGGGGTCGGACAGTTACAATGATAGTGGGGGTACGACTGACTACCCCCATTGCCCCGACATGTCGTATTTTTTAACGGTGCCATTGGCCATTGTTTGTGACCTAGTTTTTATATCATGGAACTTGGAGACAACACACCCCTGCACGAGTAGGTTAAATACACACACACACACACACACACACACACACACACACACACACACATATATATATATATATATATATATATATATATATATATATATATGCATGGCTACAGTATCATCAATTTGCGCCGGTTCATGCTGTGAATACGGTTTTTATTTCCGATGACCTGGGCCGCGTTTCTTAATGAAACCGTTTGCAAGCAACTTGCCCGCGGCGTACGAAAAAAGCGCTCGCGTGCGCAGTCTGAAGCAAGTTCGCCGCGAACAAAAGGTCACGTGGTCAGTTTCTATGTAAACAAAGATGGCGGCGCCCACCGAAGGCCTCGTTGAAGTGGAACTAAGAAATGGCTTAATTTACATGGCGAAGGTTTAATTCCACTCAACAGGGACGTCTAGACTATTTTCTGATGTCGGAGCACTTAATGGTAGATTTAGACAAAGCTTTGATTAAACCAGGTTATCGTTCAGACCATAGTATTATTACCCTAGAATTTAAAACAACAGTGCAGAAGAGAGATAGGCCGTATTGGAAGTTTAACAATGCTCTTTTAAAGGATAAACAATATGTAGAATTAGTGAAAAATACTATCCTTGACCTTAAAAAACAGTATGGCATCTTTGCTTATGACAGAGATAATATTGGAAAGGTTGACAATCAGCATTTAGAACTCTTAATTAATGACCAGTTGTTCTTTGAAATGATGCTTTTAGAAATTAGAGGGAAAACCATATCTTATGCTTCTTATAAAAGGAGGGAGGAGAGGAAGGAGGAGGAAGGTCTCATTAGGGAGATATCAGAACTTGAAAAAAATATTACTGATAGTTCTGTAAATTTACTGGAACAGAAGAAAGAAGCTTTACAGTTACTCAGGAAAAAATATATTGATGGTGTTATAGTCAGGTCCAGAGCAAAGTGGATTCAGGAGGGTGAAAAATCATCAAGATATTTTTGTAACATGGAGAAACGACATTTTGTGGAAAAATCTATGTATTGTTTAGAGACAGAAAACGGTGATATAGTTACAGACCAACAAATGATTAGGGAAGAATCAAAATCTTTCTACAGTAAATTATACTCCTCCAGAGAAGAAGAGATTAGAGATGTTGATTTGTCTTCTATTGTTGCTGGTCCATCGCTCAGCCAAGAAGAGAGTGATAGTATTGAAGGTGTGATCACCATGGATGAAGCATTAACTGCACTCAAAAACATGAAGAACAATAAAAGCCCCGGATCTGATGGATACACAACAGAATTCTACAAGTTTTTTTGGTCCGATTTAGGTGTTTTTCTAGTACGATCTGTTAACTACGCGTTTTGCTCAGGTTGTATGTCTGTCACTCAAAGACAGGGTATAATTACGTGTATACCGAAAGAGGGTAAAGATAAAAAGTCTCTCAAAAACTGGCGTCCAATAACTTTATTAAACACAGCATACAAAATAGCCTCAGCATGTATTGCTGCTCGTCTCAAGACAGTTCTTCATAGGATTATTCACGAAGACCAAAAAGGATTCATGGCTGGCAGATATATTGGTGAGAACATAAGACTATTATACGACATAATGTGTTATACCGATAACAATAGAATACCAGGTTTATTACTACTAATTGACTTTGAAAAAGCTTTCGATAGTATTGCTTGGTCATTTGTTGAAAAATCTCTCGATTTCTTCAACTTTGGTAAGGACATAAAACATTGGATTAAAACCTTTTACAATGGAATTAATGCTTGCGTTTCTGTAAATGGTGGATATTCTAGTTGGTTCGATGTTAAACGAGGCGTAAGGCAGGGCGATCCGTGCTCGCCATATTTGTACCTTATATGCGCAGAAATCCTATCCTTGCTCATTAGAAATAATCCAGAAATAAAGGGGATAAAGATAGCCGATGACCTGCAAGCTTTGCTTTCGCAATTTGCCGACGACACAACAATGTACTTAGATGGCAGCAGAGAATCTTTTGAGAGCTGTATTCAATGTCTAGACTTTTTCTCATCAATATCTGGTCTAAGGATTAATTATAATAAATCATCGGTTGTATGGATTGGTTCATGCAGGAACTCAAGACTTAGGTACTTACCTGAGCTGAATCTAGTTTGGAACCCCACTGTCTTTAGGGTGCTTGGTGTCATGTTCTCCACCAATATTGATGATATTCTTACTTTGAATTATGCAAACAAAGTGGAGGATATTCAACGTTTGTTATCTGTATGGTCTAAGCGCCAGTTGACACCGTTCGGTAAAATAACAGTTGTTAAAACTCTTGCTATTTCTAAAATTATCCATTTGCTTACGAATCTCCCCGATCCCCCTGCGACGGTTCTGAATAAATTAAATAACTTGTTCTACAAGTTTCTCTGGGATGGAAAACCGGCTAAAATAAACAAAATGGTTGTCTGCTCTGAATATGAATACGGCGGACTGAGAATGCTTGATGTCTACTCCTTTATTTCATCAATGAAAATCAGCTGGTTGAAAAGGGTTTTCACCTGCAATGATAGTTACTTGAAGAAGATGATAGTAAGAATGTACCCTGACATTGAGAAGCTAATGATGGTCGGAGGGGAATATGCTAATATTCCTATATGCAACTGTGGTAATATGTTTTGGACTGACGTTTTGAAACATTATAAGAAAATGTGTGAAAAATGTATACCAAGTTGTGATATCGATTTTTTGTCAGACTTTATCCACTACAATAAATATGTTGTTAGAGATAATAAGACGGTACACATACCAGAATGGATTGATTATGGGATATTGACAATAAGTGACCTGTTAGATGACAATTGTGAGTTTTTGACTTACCAGAACTTTATGAACAAATACCCAGGTCTGTCAACCAACTTTTTGGTACATGCTGGTGTTGTACGTGCCATATCGAGATACAAGCAAAAACTGGGAATAGTAACAACAACCAAAAGTAATAATGCATACTTTCCGAAAGTCTGGAGAATTATTCTTATTGGTGGAACCAAAGCGGTGTATAACTTGTTTATAACTGACCTAAAACTACATCCTAAATGCATACAGAAATGGACACAGCAATTCGACACAGATTTTAATTGGAAAGCAATTTTTTTAAAGGTTAAACGGTCAACAGTTGACTCTCAACTTAGATGGTTCCAGTTACGAGTTCTCCATCGGTTACTTCCAACGAACAGATTCCTTTATCTGCGAAATATTTCTGCATCACCTATATGCACTTTTTGTCATAATAGTGAAGAAACGTTAGTTCATTTATTCTGGGATTGTCCCTATGTACAGAGGTTTTGGGCAGACACACTGAAATGGATTCAGGATAACTGTATGCACTGCGATAACTTAGAACTTTCAGGCATTCTTGTCATACTAGGTGTCAAAGAAAACTACGCAACAGACGCAGTTATGGATTTGATTATTTTATTAGCAAAATTTCATATTTACAAAAGTAAATTACAGAAAACCCTTCCAAATATAGCTGCATTTAGGTCAATTCTGAAAAACAGATATTACATTGAAGAATACCGTCATGTGGTAGGGGGAACTATAAACAAATTCAGGATGAAATGGTTGCCGTACCAACGCCTTATGCAACAAAAGTAATACATACATGTACAGTCAGTGAAACATAAAGACGTAATTCGTTTCTGTGTGTCTAATTTATATGTGTGCATACATGTACGTATACATACATATATGTGGGTACATATAGTTATGTGTATGTGTTTATGTAAACGGACTAGATATACATACATGTATGTAGATATGGTCTGTTTAGAATGAAACATGCAATGTTGCTGTCGATCACTCCTCTTAAAAGTGTAGAAAGATGGAAAAAAAAAAAAAAAAAAAAAAAAGAAATGGCTTAAAATGAATTTGCGGGTGGATGGAGACCTTCTGTCCCAACTTGTAATTGTGCAGAATAGTATACGAAAATAATTTGAGCTAACTGCACCGGGCCGTGGTCGCCAGTCATTCAGGGATATGTTGTGCGTGTTTGTGGGGAAGGAGTGGTCAAAGTGAGTACGTAATGGTGCCTTACGTCTCCGTTTTGCATCGAGCAGAACATGCATACTAGCGGTATATCATGCTCCAAGCCAGTAATTATTGGTCCTCCTCAAAAACGTCGTCTTCTGCGCTCAAAAGATGACTGATAGCTGCGAGCACTAGAGTTTTCTTCCTCCTTTTCAGCCTTGCCAACAACCGTGTTCGTGATTCCGCCGCCATTTTGAAAGCGCCTTGGTTCTAATTGGCCGTTTCCCAACGAGGCAAAGCGACCTCCGCAAGCGCCCGCGAGCGCATTTGTGTAAGAAACGCGGCCCTGGTGTTAGTTAGCAAGCTTAAATGTTTTAAGGTGAAATCCATCGGGACTCGCCCCCTTTTCACGCAGACGTCACCTAAAAACTGACGCGGCCCTACCTGTGACCCAAACTCTAATCTGAGGCGTAAATACGCGTGTGACTATACGCTGCTACGCTTGGCCAAACACCCCGAGTTGAATATCGCTCGCAAAGCAGGGGTACGTCTATAGGAACAGCGGATGGGACTCAAGTGTGTCCCCCTTTCCCGCCCTGTTGAATACCTCACCACACAAAGTGATTGCACCAGAAACAGCTAAATAATAGGACCATCCTCAGTCAGAGACGCCAAAGTGAAGAAAGTTTCACCACGACGGCATTTTGTTTGACCGGGTTCTGAAGTGACAGCACTGCCTGCAATGGCTGGGAACAGCGGACAAGGACTGAAAGAAGGAGGGATTGAGGTGAGTGAAGTTTGCCCTGACTATCATGTACATTCTGTTGCATGTATAGCCGTGTAGTGACGCCAGCGCTTCTTTTCAAGTTATGTATGCAGCGGGGGGGGGGGGGGGGGGGGGGGGGGCAGATTGTACACGGCAACGACTCATTTCAACGATGGTGTTTGTTGTTGCTTGTTTAATGATAATAATCATAATACATGGCTTTTATAGAGCGCTGTTCTCCAACTTCCAAGGACTCGCTGCACTTAAAGCGCACACACACACACACACACACACACACACACACACACACACACACACACACACACACACACACACACACACGGGTGGATGGGCAGTGATGTTGCCAGGATTTTTTTCTTCGGCAATTTAGCCGAAACAGCCATGAAAGTTTCGGCTTTTTACAGAAAGTTTCGGCTCTCTCTGCCGAAGCAGTTTCACAAGTTTTTCGACTAGATTCCCTACTGTTACGTGCTCCCTCCACCTCCATGAATTAAAGATGTTCTGTAGATACATATCCTCACCGAAAGTTGCATTTTCTTGGAAATTAGTCCAGCCAGCACAGGAATCTCGCAGAAACGGACATAATCGAGCCGATTCACTCGTGAAAACTTCGGCTCGGCCAGCCGACATGACAGACAGATTATCGGCTTTTTCAAAACAATTTCGGCTTTTAGCCGAGATCCGACCCCAAACGACATCCCTGTGGATGGGGGTGGGTGTTTGGGAGTTAAACGTCCTTTTCCACCACACAAAGGTGATGTCAAAGACGGGGCAACGAGAAAAAGGCCAGCACAAATATTTGGCCCCAGCCGGGATTCGAACTCACGACCCGAGCATTGGAAGTCCGGCCAACGCTCTACCATTCGGCCACGGCGGCTACCCCCCCCCCCCCCCCCCCCCCCCCCCCACACACACACACACGCTATTTACATACCCTCGGCTTACATACAATTTGAACTCATGATGCACACAGACAGACTTAACAGAGGTTTACTTGTTCCTTGACAATCAAAATCGCACAATATTTGATTAACCCTTCCCTGAGACCCTTACTGATCAAGTGTCATGGACCCAGAGAGAAAACTGACTATGTTACGGACGTTTGAATTGAAAGTGTGGGTGCGACCGTACCCATGACCTACGGCGAAGGTTAAAGCGGGCTGAAAATGGTCGGCCGCACAACAGTATCCTATTTAGATCTTGTGGCCGAAGGACACACATACACAGGGCCTGAAAATGTTTGGCCGAACATTAGTATCCTATTTAGATCTTGTGGCCGAAGGACACACATACACAGGGTCTGAAAATGTTTGGCCGCACAACCGTATCCTATTTAGATCTTGTGGCCAAAGGACACACATACACAGGGCCTGAAAATGTTTGGCCGCACAACCGTATCCTATTTAGATCTTGTGGCCGAAGGACACACATACACAGGGCCTGAAAATGTTTGGCCGCACAACCGTATCCTATTTAGATCTTGTGGCCGAAGGACTACACATACACAGGGCCTGAAAATGTTTGGCCGCACAACAGTATCCTATTTAGATCTTGTGGCCGAAGGACACACATACACAGGGCCTGAAAATGTTTGGCCGCACAACCGTATCATATTTAGATCTTGTGGCCGAAGGACACACATATACAGGGCCTGAAAATGTTTGGCAGCACAACCGTATCCTATTTAGATCTTGTGGCCAAAGGACACACATATACAGGGCCTGAAAATGTTTGGCCGCACAACCGTATCCTATTTAGATCTTGTGGCCGAAGGACACACATACACAGGGCCTGAAAATGTTTGGCCGCACAACCGTATCCTATTTAGATCTTGTGGCCGAAGGACACAAATACACAGGGCCTGAAAATGTCTGTATATTCCCTGTTAGCCTCAGGCATCATAGTCACCCCTAAAAATGCTTCAGTCTAGAAACAATGACTACCATGAACAGACCATTCAAAGGTACGCATTTGACAGGAGGTTTTTTGTTTGTTTGTTTTTTTGTTTGTTTTTTGTAAATTTGAATGTCTCCTTTCCGCTCAGGCCTCACTGGAGTAATGCAAGTCTGCTCTCTCTCTTTAGGCCAGAGAGCCAGTTCACACAAATCCGCTTGCCTCACTTGTGCTCGACCTCTGTGCAAAAAGTTCCAGTTTCACTTTCATGCTTGCCTCTTTTTGCGACCGCCTGGCATGCACCTTGACCTACATAACCCAATAATCACGAAAATCACGCTTTTTCACGACAACAAAATTCACTACGGACTCAGTTGCACACTCTCCAAACAGGAACCCTCGGTCAGTTTGTGTCCTTACGCCTGTACAAACCACGAACTTGATGTCTTCTGTGCATAACAGCAACGCAACCTACGCACTAAAAACTAGATGTCAGAAAAAGTCATAATTATTTCTCTAGTATTACAAGCCGCGAAGTCCCCAAAAATGGTCGCAATGGCCAAACGGAACATCTATTCCTTTGGCAAACACCCTTAGAGCTTTGTAAACGGCAGTTGTTGTTTTTTTCCCCCTTAGAACCCATTACGAATATAGAGACTTTAACGGAGCCCCGTGCGGTGTATCCGCAAACTATCATCTCGTTACAGCACTATATACACGTGTTTGTTTTCCGTGCGTGACCTAAATGTGCCTCATCACGCACAGTGCTTGGGTCGTGACCAGTTCAAAGACAATATAATCAGGGTTAATTTCGTTTACTACGCCCTATTTTCCGAACGCCGTCCGTACACTAGAGACTACGCAAAAGTGAAAGAGAAAGAGAAAGAAAAAAAATAATGTGGTTCCAGTTCTTTTGCAGAAAACTCTGACGAGAGATAACAAAATAGCTATTTTTTTTCTGCTACTGTTCGGCGTTTTTTCCCCCTGAAAACGGTGTTCTTTTTAAAAAATAAATCTGCAAAAAGGTTCCATTTTTCTGCAAAAAGGTTCCATTTTTCTACAGAAAATTTTCATTTCTGTTTTTCTGCAGAAAAACAGTATTTTTTTCTGCAAAAAAAGTGTAAGTTTTCTGTAGAAAACCCTCTATTTTGTCATATCTCGACAGTGTTTTGAGCAGAAAAGTCGTTGTTTTTTTCCTGCAGAAAAGTCAGTTTTCTGCCAAGAAGGAACTGCTATTTTGTCATTTCCCTTTTTGTCGTATTTTCTGCAGAAAAAAAAAACGACTGTCAATTTGTCTGCAGGAGAACTGTTATTTTGGCAGCTTTCACAAACGATAGACTGATGCCAGCTTCTTGTATACTCCGTTCTCCTCGTATACCTTCAAGTCACGTGGTAAACCCCCGAGCTAACTGTACCTCCACCACCACCATCACACACACACACACACACACACACACACACACACACAAGCAAGCACGTACGCACGCACGCACGCACGCACGCACGCACGCACGCACGCACGCACGCACGCATCTTAGTACACAGCTGTTCAAAGTAAAAATGTTTTCCATGACCACACTCTTCTGTCCAGAATAATAAGAAGTGGATGAAGAAGCAGAAAGATAGCAAGAACCACATAACGAAAATGACCAACCACCTTGTCATTGTTGATGGTGGTGGTGTTGTTGATTTGTAACTGGAAACACGTGTTTTTTTTTTTTTGTTTTTTTTGTTTTTTTTTTGGCCTTACGCAAGCGGATTTCAGGCTACGTTTAGGTAAATCAGTTAGTGACCGTCCTTGCCCTCCCCCCTCCCCCTCCCCGGCCACCCCCTTCCCCTCTCCGTGCATCTCATGGATGGCGGTGTCGATCCTGATTAAGTTATTGTGCAGTCTGGAATGGGGGGGGGGGGGGGGCTAATGTGCTTCTGAAACAAAATACGCTAGTGTCTGGCCGTACAGGTTGTAGCGTGAGCACGCAAGCCAAATGGTCATCAGTCTTCGTTCAGAGGCTGGGGCAGCTTTTACTACGAGTAACGTACACCTCTCTCTCTCTCCCTCTCTCTCTCTGTTCCTTTTTGGTCGGCGCGTAGTTTATGTTTGTCCCTTTGTTACTGTGCCTTGCAGTTCAGTTGTAAAATCTGATAAAGTTTAGTCAGCTCAGTTTAACTTAACTCTCTCTCTCTCTCGCGCGCGCGCACACACACACACACTCACACTCACACACACACACACACACACACACACACACACTGAAACAGTGTGTGTGTGTGTGTGTGTGTGTGTGTGTGTGTGTGTGTGTGTGTGTGTGTGGCGATCAGAGAGATGTGCGCGCGCACGTCTGTCTGTCTGTCTGTCTTCCAGTGTCTGTCTGTCTGTCTGTCTGTCTGTCTCTCTCTCTCTCTGTCTGGGGAGCCGGGGTGGCCGAATGGTAGAGCGTTGGACTTCTAATTGTCGGGTCGTGAGTTCGTATACCGGCTGGGGCCAAATATTTGTGCTTGCTTTTTCATCGTTGCCCCGTCTTTGATATCATACTTTTGTAGCGGAAAAGGACGTTAAACACCCACCCATCTACCCTCTGTGTGTGTGTGTGTGTGTGTGTGTGTGTGTGTGTGTGTGTGTGTGTGTGTGTGTGTGTGTGTGCGCGCGCGCGTGTGCGTGTGTGTGTGTGTGTGTGTGCGCGCGCGCGCGCGTACGCAGCAAACATGCCAAATGGTGAGAAAACGTTCTCAGACATGTCGGTTGAACATAATTGAGGCGGTATTTATTGGACCTTTATTGAGATGCAGCAACTACATGGCACTGCCTTCATTGCAAGAACTGTGTAAGAGTGATTACGTCAAATGTGTTGTGGGTCGTCGCAGTAAGGAAAGAGGTCGTAGCCGGCTTTCAAAGAAAATAACGTCACATCTCTTTTCCAAAAACGAGACTGACACGCCCAGTATCAGTTGTTTCCATTCACGGGGGGGGGGGGGGGGGGGGTGGAGAGAGAGAGAGAGAGAGTGTGTGTGTGTGTGTGTGTGTGTGTCTGTGTCTGTGTCTGTGTCTGTGTCTGTGTTCCTCCCTGATACATGGCATTACAAAAGAAAGACCGTGACGACAACAGGTCACTGAATGGAAACAACATACTGGGCACTCTCTGGGGCACAGAGTCTTTCAGTGGAAAGTACCTCTGTGCACGGTGGGGAAATGGCGCTCACTGCGCTACCGTGACGGGCCTAAATTGTCTCGGTGCTCTCAAACACAAGGTCGCGCACTATGTCATCCTTGACCAGCTTTGAACCCAGAGGGATCCTCAATGGCGCAAGTGATGGCAGGCTGTCTTCAGAGTGAAAGTAGGCGTGTTTCTGAATCAGAGACATACATAACATGTCTCTGTCTGAATGGACAGATCTATTATTACATTCAGTCCTAGAGCACAGGTGTGTATGCTGTTGTAATCGTCTCTTATTCCACCACAAGGCAGGTACGTGATCGTCTGCACCGTGCAATAATACTTGGATTGTACTTACGAAATTGCAAAATTGGAACTTTTTTGACCGGCGCTTCTCGCAGAAACGTGAAAAATGTGTTTATCTAAAAGCTCTGCTATTCTTAATACTAAAGCTATAATAGTGCAGTAGGAAATCACAAGATATGTAGAGGTATCATCTGTCATACGAGCAGCGTGAGACTGACGTCAAATGTTTGGTTCACAGACAAAATCTGCAAGTATCGTCACTGCTTCCGACATTTCATCAGCCCTCTAGATCTTCCAGATTTCATGTGAAAAATAATTCAGTCGGAGAAGTCACAAAGCCAATGTACAGGGAAATCACAAGACATGAACAAGCATCCTCAGACGATCTCAGTGCTAGAGGCTGACGTCAAAAGTTTACTTCGCGGAATTGACGTCATCTCTCTCTCTCTGTATGACGACCTGCCTGAGGCTGACGTCAAATGTTTAGTTCACGGAACTGACGTCTCTCTCTCTCTCTCTCTCTCTGGGGAGCCAGGGTGGCCGAATGGTAGAGCGTTGGACTTTCAATGCTTGGGCCGAGAGTTCGAATCCCGGCCGCTGGGGCCAAATATTTGTGCTGGCCTTTTTCTCGTTGCCCCGTCTTTGATATCACCCTTATGTGGGGGAAAAGGACGTTAAACTCCTAAACACCCACCCACCCACCCTCTCTCTATGCCTCTCTCTCTCTCCCCCCCCCCCTTCTTCCCCCACCCGGCCCCACCCCCAGTCACGTGGCTAATCGGTCGAGGTCGTAGAGGATCTAGTGTCATTGGTAGAACTTGGAGAGGGGAGAACCGGCAACAATAACAACAAAACAGACAAAATAAAATGAAGTTTGGAGAAACAACTTTGTAGGACGGGGCCGTTCCTCCTTGTTGAAAATGGCGCTGGCTGTAAGTAGTCACATCTTCACGCCCCGCCGAAAAGGGACTGCACTCTGGAGTCTACATACTGTGTGTGTGTGTGTGTGTGTGTGTGTGTGTGTGTGTGTGTGTGTGTGATGAATTGGGCCATAATGACAAACAAAAACAAAAACAGACAACACCAGTTTCGTTTGTGCTTTCGATTTTGCTTGCAAAACAATCAGAAAACGCCAGAAGAGGTTCTTATCCACAATACAACAAGCGTATGCGAGGGTCGGAACATGCGGTGACATCAACACCAGAAGCTGGCGGACGTGAGGGTCGAAACACGACATCAATATCAGAAGTGGACGTGAGGGTCGGAACATGAAATCAATACCAGAAGCGGACGTGAGTGTCGGAACATGACATCGATACCAGAAGCGGACGTGAGTGTCTTAACATGACATCAATACCAGAAGCTGACGTGAGGGTCGGAACATGACATCAATACCAGAAGCGAACGTGAGTGTCAGAACATTGTCAATACCAGAAGCTGACGTCAGGGTCGGAACATGACATCAATCCAGAAGCGGGCGTGAAGCTCAGAACATGACACCAGTACCGGAAGCGGACGTGAGGGGCGGAACATGACATCAGCAGAAGAAGCGGGTGTGAGGGTCGTGCCATGACATCAGTAGAAGAAGCGGATGTGAGGGTCGTACCATGGCATCAGTAGAAGAAGCGGGTGTGAGGGTCGTACCATGGCATCAGTAGAAGAAGCGGGTGTGAGGGTCGTACCATCACAACAGTAGAAAAAGCGGGTGTGAGGGTCGTACCATGACATCAGTACAAAAAGCGGACGTGAGGGTTGGAACATGACATCAGTACCAGAAGCAGGCGTAAGGGTCGTGACATGACAGTAGCAAAAGCGGACGTGAGGGTCGGAACATGACATCAGTACCAGAAGCGGGCGTGAGGGTCGTAGTACCAGATAGGCGGACGTTAGAGTCGAAAACGACATCTACATCCGAAGAAGGCAGACGTGACGTCAGTACCAAAATAGGGTGGACGCACCAGCAATGGTCACGATGGTGGAAAGGCAGAAGGGTGAGGCCAACGAGGACGACGAACTGGGGGCACGCATACCAATGTTGGTGGAAGAGGGCCGGCACTCATTGGGGGCGTGCACGGGGTACACTACGTAGCCGTCTTTACACATGCACGTGGCGTTGCCCTTGCAAACTCCGTTCCCGAAGCTGCAGTCCTCCCCATGTTCGCAGCCTGTTTGCGTGAAGCTAGGAAACACGCAGGTGTAGTTGTCAACCCACGAGTCATTGCCACACTGGCATCTTCCTCGCTCGATACACTTGCCCCGCTCGTCATCGCAAAGCTTATTGGTACTGGATGAACAGTCTGCAGAGAAAAACGACCCGCGGACACATCGACCTTGCTGGGCGAAGTACCCAGCCCTGCACATGCACACCTCATGGTCGGAACACACTCCCTTCGACAAGTCGCACTCGTCTCCTACTGCGCGGCAAGCGATGGGCGAGATGAAGTAGGGGGTGACGCACTTGTCGCCCTCTTGAAAATATCCTTGGTTGCAGATGCACCTGGCCGCGCCTTTGTCGGGTGCTTGTGCACAGTGCCCGTTTCCGAACGCACAGACTTTGGCATCAGCCATGGAGCAAGATCGACCAGACTTGAATGAAATTCTGCGACAGCTGGCGCCATCTACAAAATAGTCGGGAAAACATAGACATGTAACGTTGTCGACGCAGTAGCCGTGTTCTCCGCACGTTGTGCTACTTGGACAGACATCCTTTGTTCTGAAGGTTTTGCTGACGCATCTTTCGTATTCCACGTAGTAGCCAGGTTTGCAGAGGCATGATTTGGTAAAGGAGCAAATTCCATTGTTAGATGAACAGGTCTCGCCAGCAACGGAGCATGTTTCCGTGGGGAAGGCGGAAGGGACACACTGGTCATGCAGGAAGAATGTGCCCGGAAGGCATTTGCATTTCTTATCTTTTATCGTGCCGTCGCATTCTGCAGAAAAAGAACCGCATGCGTCTCTGAAGTTTATCTCTCGCGGTAAGCATTTGCCGGATGTTTTATTATAGGCGGCATCTTTTAGCAACCTGAATTCTTTTCCAACAATAGTTCTTAAGACACATTCATTGCTTGTTGCCGTGTCGTCCGACCCGCAGATACACTTTCTGGAACCAAGTGTACAAGTTCCGCGGATGCCGCATTTACCGTTCGTGCAGTTTCCTGTTAGTGGGAAAGACTGCTCTGTTTCTTCTTTTGATGACGCACAACCCAACAGTCCAATCAAGAAAACTAAGTGAAGATTCATGGGAAAAGGTACAGTCCAGTGATGGTGCTGAAAGACAGAGTCGGCGTGTTAGTATGGCCTCCGTCTTCAGATCTTTACAACTGGCACAGTTTCAGTTTTTGATGTCATGTCGTCATCGCATTATGTAATTCTTATGTCAACGTCAAAATGATGCCTCATCCTAGTTCAGACAATGACGTTGCAGTCAGAATGATTGCAAAATGAGAGCAAAAGAGCAAAGTGACGTCAGATCTGCAAATCTGGGTCAGTGTGAATTGGAAGAAGAAAAACAAGGAGGAACGGCCCCGTCCTACAAAGTTGTTTCTCCAAACTTCATTTTATTTTGTCTGTTTTGTTGTTATTGTTGCCGGTTCTCCCCTCTCCAAGTTCTACCAATGACACTAGATCCTCTACGATCTCGACCGACTAGCCACGTGACTGGCGGTGGGGCCGGGTGGGGGAAGAAGGGAAAGAGAGAGAGAGAGGCAGAGAGAGAGAGGGTGGGTGGGTGGGTGTTTAGGAGTTTAACGTCCTTTTCCCCCACATAAGGGTGATATCAAAGACGGGGCAACGAGAAAAAGGCCAGCACAAATATTTGGCCCCAGCGGCCGGGATTCGAACTCTCGGCCCAAGCATTGAAAGTCCAACGCTCTACCATTCGGCCACCCTGGCTCCCCATAGAGAGAGAGAGAGAGAGAGAGAGAGAGAGAGACATCAGTTCCGTGAACTAAACATTTGACGTCAGCCTCAGGCAGGTCGTCATACAGAGAGAGAGAGATGACGTCAATTCCGTGAAGTAAACTTTTGACGTCAGCCTCTAGCACTGAGATCGTCTGAGGATGCTTGTTCATGTCTTGTGATTTCCCTGTTGGCTTTGTGACTTCTCCGACTGAATTATTTTTCACATGAAATCTGGAAGATCTAGAGGGCTGATGAAATGTCGGAAGCAGTGACGATACTTGCAGATTTTGTCTGTGAACCAAACATTTGACGTCAGCCTCACGCTGCTCGTCTGACAGATGATACTTCTACATATCTTGCGATTTCCTTGTTGCTTTTGTGACTTCCGTGACTAAATTAATTTTTGCATAAAATCTGGAAGATCTAGAGAGCTGATGAAACGTGGACTTAAGTGCCTTGGATTGTACTTACGAAATTGCAAAATTGGAACTTTTTTGACCGGCGCTTCTCGCAGAAACGTGAAAAATGTGTTTATCTAAAAGCTCTGCTATTCTTAATACTAAAGCTATAATAGTGCAGTAGTTCATGTCATATGTGCAGTTGGCACAAGTGACAAAAATACCGGAATGATGAGTAATTTGAAGGAGTCTTTTCATAGATATTTGGCCTTATATGCAAACCACCCCTACCTCGGAAATATTTTTCTTACACAAAACCTGTCAGAGCTACAGAGCTGTGCTACGAAAACAGGCAGTATAATTGGATGATCTTCCCAATTTCAGAAAACGAAGCCATTTGAACATTTTTTGCGAAAAAATTCGTAACATGACCGATTTTTTAAAATCGGCGATAACTCTTTTGAAAATGCAGTATGCTAAAAATCGTGAAAGGTAGGTCTGGAGAAGGTGAATTCCCATTTTATCTCAAAGTAAAAAGGCCTCCAACGAGGTGGTTTAGGAGATAGCCATCATTACATCCGTCCACACACACACACACACACACACACAGACACACGTCTCACAACTCCCGCCAAAAAGAACGCAGCAGCATAGTGTGCACGTAAGGTGTCTATGACGCAGATTTCGTTACGTCACTGTGTGCGTGAAAGTAAGTATTGTGTGGAGAAACGTCACAGTCTTGTTTTGTATCACTGAAACTTGCTGCTGCGCGTAGTAAAATCTGCCCCGTCTCATAAGGTTGTTTCTCTATAGAGAAACAACTTAAAAAAAAGAACCTTTATTCGTCTCTAAAAGGGAAATTGCTTTTGCCCAACTACAAGACAGTAAGACATGGCAAGACTTACGAATTAACAACATAACATTGCCAGGCATAACTTAAACTTCTCATGCTCAATCTCCCCCACCCACCCAACCCTCCAACCCCCCCCCCCCCCCCCCCCCCACCCTTACGCACACACACACTGAAGTAAATCACCCACTCACCCTCTCTGTCACACGATCTCTGTACTTCTCTCTCAACCTGAGAGAGAAAGAGAGAGAGAGAGAGAGAGAGAGAGAGAGAGAGCTTGCGTATGTATGCGCGCGCGCACGCAGCGACATGGCTTTTCATGAACACATAGTGAAAAACATAATACTGTACAACATCAACAACAACAAAAAAAGAAAGAAAGAGAGAAAGAAAAAGAGAGAAAAAAGTTCGCAAACATATTGAGGCGGTATTTAATTCAGTCTTTAGATGCAGCAGCGACTATTCCAGTGCATGGGACTGAATAAAGACTAGACTGCCTTCACTGCAAGAATTGTGTAAAAGTGATCACGTCAGGTGTATTATGCGTCTTCCCAGAAAGTGAAGACTTCACAGTTTTCAAAGAAAACGTCACACCTTTTTTTTTTTCTTTTCTTTTTTTTTTCTAAAAGCAAGATTGGCCTGACTAGCCCGGTTAGTTCCTAAGTGTCAGCTGTTTCCATTCAGAGAGAGAGAGTATTTATCTTCCTCCACTATACATGGCATTACAAAAGACAGAGCGTGACGACAGCAAGTCACTGAATGGAAACAAGATACCAGCCTGGCGACCATCTTGTGTTCTTGTGTTGCTGTGACCACTGATACCGTCGTTGCTATTGTTGCTGATGCTGGAACTGAAGCGGTCGTAGCTTGTGTTGCTGATGGCTGGCAGAATGGTACTGAATGGTACTGAATACTTCCGGGATGTAGGCAGGATTGTGTAAAAGTGTGAAGGGTTATCCATCTTGTGGTGATTATTCAGCACGTGCCCACGGGTACCGGGTTTAAGCACTGTCGTTTGTTAAAAGCTTGCCTCAAATTAGGAGAGAGAAAAAGTTTCTGAAATGATTCCGTGGCCGACCTTAGCGTGAAAAAGAATTAAGAGCGACAGTCAAATGTATCATCAAGGTTTTTGCCCCAGGCTGTTCTATTCCCAGTAGGGCAAGACTTCGTGATCTGCATTGGAAATGGAGTGTTTGCCCTATGAGTTCGCGTGTTCCTTTCAACGATCGCAGGAGTTGCATGTTACGAAGGTTTTAACGGCCCTGCTGCTTCGCAAATGCGGAAACACGGAAAGGTCTCCGTCTGATGGCCACACTTTCGGCAGGGGGCTCACAGATGTAAGGTTGAGCGCCTCGAGGAAGGGAAACTGGGTCAGCGAAGACGTCCCCTGAGAAAACATTTGGCAGGAGCCGGGAACTGGATTTAAGTGTTGTGGCGACATTAAATTATGCTTGCCAAAGTCACATAGCTGAGGTTCCGAGGAGAAGATTCTAAAAGCATGTTAAACTGTTTGAAAGGAGTTGATTTAGGTAGATTAGAGTCAGATGGCGTTCTCTCTCTCTCTCTCTGCCCCCCCCCTCTCCCCCCCCCCCCGCCCTTCTCTCCCCCGAGACTCTCTCTTACTCTTCCGTAAGATAGATAAGTAGTTTGTTATTTGATACGTAATTTGTTATTTGTCATTTCTCTCTCTCTCTCTCTCTCTCTCTCTCTCTCTCTCTCTCTCTCTGTGTGTGTCTCTGTAGTCTTCTTTTGGTTAAACTAGGATAGATGGGTTGGGTGGCACAACACAGCAGCGCCGCACTTTCCCGCGGGGAAGCAGCCCGAATTTCACGAAACGGATAATAAAGTTATCACAAACCAAAAAAAAAAAAAAAAAAAAAAAAATGCGTGACCGTTTCGGAGCAACAGTAAGATCTTGATTTTAGCAAGAGGAGAAATTGGAAATGTTTGTGCCAATCTCTCAAGTTTTTCGAGTACATTGCACCGAGCGGCAATACACATCGGATATGTACCTACGCGCAAGTCGCAAGGAAGAGACATTAGAAACAGGATTAATAAACCACGTGATCCCCTTTACCCCCAGATTTACAGGCGTGCTTCTCTTAGCTCAGTTAGTAAAACCTTTTATTGGCTTTAATCAGTGAAACCGAAGTTAAAGGGGTTAATGCTACACTATTTATGCTCACAGATCGTTCTGAGCTGTTTTCGTGGTACCTATCATGACTTCACTGGCGTAGACACCTGGACAGTGACAGCGTCTGAGCCAACAGAAGCAGTACTCGATGACGCGGCAACCACACCGAACGCTCGAGCCGTGTAACACTGTAGTAGAATTTGAATGTTCTACCGCTCGCGCGAAGTGTAAACAGCACTGTATCGCGGGTGGGGCTGCTGGGTGTTTATGAGTTTAACGTCCTTTTCCACCACGTCTTATGAGTGATATCGGGGAGCCGGGGTGGCCGAATGGTAGAGCGTTGGACTCTCAATGCTCGGGTCGTGAGTTCGAATCCCGCCGGCTGGGGCCAAATATTTGTGCTGGCCATTTTTGTCGTTGCCCCGTCTTTGATATCACCCTTATGTGGTGGAAAAGGACGTTAAACTCCCAAACACCCACCCACCCTTATGAGTGATATCAAAGACGGGGCAACGAGAAAAAGGCCAGTACAAATATTTGGCCCCAGCCGGGGTTCGAACTCACGACCCAAGCATTGAAAGTCCAACGCTCTACCATTCGGCTATCCCCGGCTCCCCCACTGTGTCGCGTTAAGATCTGTGCCAATCACCAAGAATGGCAAGATAGAGTATTTCGAGCGTACAGGCGCACTCACGAGCGAAACTGTTCCAAAACATAAGTTGGCTCAGCTAAGATGGAATTAGCCCGGTCAGAAGGTGATAATCGGTTCGTCGCTTTATCCTCAACTGCTTCGAGCGCACGATGTCTTTGTGGCTCGAATTGATACGGCAGAGCGATTCTGCTACTTGCGTCCGCGTCGGCCATTGCTGTGTAACCCTGCTGACGTCATCATCAGCTTCAGCTGTTTCCGCCGCGTGCTCAGCCTTTTGCGCGAACCGGGCGCGTGTCGTCTGCTACAGCGGTGCATTTAGGCGGATTAACGGCTTCATGTGCGGGTTTCGAACATGCAAAGAACGGCATTGGACTAAGAAATAGCCAACCTTTCCGCTGTAAAATTTTCAAAATGGGGGTTCAGGGACACTTTAAGAAAACTCCTGATTCCTCCTCCTCGGAGACTGCTAACAAAGGAGGTCAAGCGTTATTTCATCGGATTGATGCGATGCCTCCTTTGATACTGATACAGATACTGATAGTCATACTGATACTGACAGTCATACTGATAATCTGACTGAAAATTAATAGAGTTTACCGTCCCTTCCTCCCAAACAGGGAGATATTGGAACATACATTATTATATTTGGGTTTTATTATGGGCAGGAAAAAAAGGCCCAATTATCTTATTCGTAATATTATTTTTCTAATATCATATATTAGAGATTAATGTTTTTTTTGTATGATCTTATTCACCCTTCAACAACCACAAGCGACTCTCATACTGATAGTGCTGCTGATAGTGCTACGTGATTTTACGTCAAGTTGTACCATGGCGTCACGACGCAGAGTCAAAAGTGACCGATCAGGTCCTTGACACGAAATGCTCACACACACACACACACACACACACACACACACACACACACACACACACACACACACACACACAAACCAGAACAGATCCTCTGCGGACTGCAGCTGGGAACTCCGTGTGAACTATCTAGACCCATAATAGTCGTAAACAAACGTTCAATCAGGAGGTAATGATCGCTGATGCTGTTTTGATGAAGACCGGCGCCCCGCGGTCATGGAGTTCCTGAAGCTTGTACACACAACCTAATTGGACCAATGTGGCGTCTGGGGCAAGCATTGACGTCTTGCTGCCGTGCGCATTAAGAAGATTTAAAGATCTAAGCTCCCAACAAAAAGCTTTCCGAAGTGTGAAAAAAATTTTAAAGAGTCGACCGTGCAAGCACAGTCAACTCTGTCACAGCTGCAGAGTTTTCAGCGCCCCTGAAACCCCAATAAAAGCCAAGGGCAGCCTGATTTCACAGCTGAGTTTGCGTTTTGACACTGAGCGAGAAAGATCGTGCAGCACTCAACATCCGCTAGACACTGCAGCGATGTGTCTCGCTCACTGACCAAAAGCCAAATAATGTCACGGCAAAGTCGTGCTCTGGGTTTATAAGGGTCCCCGAAGCGCTGAAAACTCTGCAACTGTGACAGAGTTGCCGCCTGGATTATGCACAGTCGAAGGAGTCGCAGTTCTGAAAAAAAAAAAACGCAATGTTTGCGGCTTTTTGCTGAGATTGCAGACCTTTAATCCACGCGTTCATCGACCACCGTCCGCCGATCGTGTTTAGAAGATTAATGCTGTCACGGAGCGTGTCAAAGAGTTCTAGTGCAGCTTGGAAGTTTACTGGGGTGGCAGCCGCTGACGTTTCATAATCTTCGTGAGGGATTTCTGACGAAAAGAAAAACAAATAGATTACGAGAGAAGTAAACAGTTTGCGTCATCCTGTCCTACAAAGCCCCCCCCCCCCCCCCCCACCCCCTCCTCCTGTCCCCTCCCTCCCCCCAAGGGGAAAAAAATCAAACGCCCGGTGAAACACTCGGGTGGGTACTTCCGCCATAATGTGAGAAGGGCTACAGGCGGAGCGCATGGAAGACAGAGTCTGATGATAGAAGGTGTCTAAAACTGTGAATAATTATGGCACAATTTGCCAGTAACTTGCGTGTAGTCAAACGGGCTACTTCATTCTTTGCTGCGCCAGCTCAGTTGTTTTGTGACAGTTTCGCTCGTGAGTGCGCCTGCCCGCAGAGCAGCGCAGCAGTCGTCAAAGAACCTCTGGTACCAGTGGCAGCAAAGGGGGAGGGTAGGGGACGGTGCGGGGGGAGGGGGGAGGAGAGACACGGACGGAGCCTCAGCATTTATGTCTACTGTCACGACCGCGGTGTGATCTATAGAGGGTCCCTGGGAGGCCAAGGGAAGCGATCGGGGGAAACGATATTTTGTCGTAATTGTCTCCCCATGGTCTGAAAATCTCCGCACCCTACCTGTCACCGGACACTCTGTCTGAGCCAGACAAGTTCAACAGGCACGAGCACAATAAAATGTATTTAAAGTTCCTTTTTTCCGCACTGTGGCCAGATGCCTGAAAAAAAAATTAACAGAACATATATCATTCATACAAGTCTCGTCACGTGTTCTTACTTATTCATTTTATTTATCAATTTATTTATACTCTTTTATTATGCAATTGCTGGGAAATTCGGGTTGCTCCCTCCCATCTCCCCCCCCCCCCACGTCCTCTATCCCCCCCTCTCCCTGGGGCGGGGGGAAGGGGGGGGGCGTTGCCATGGTACAGCGTTATCCTCCCCCCACCCCCTCCTGCGCACATGGTTTGTGATTGTTTTCCATTTTCTCTTCTATCTGGAATGGGATCCTTCCCGCGCCCACTCGAACGTGCGTGCGGACACGGAGGTTACACACAGGAATGAGAGTCTGCACGTGAAGTTGACTCGATCTGGTTCACACACACACACACACACACACACACACACACACACACACACACACACACACACACACACACAATAAAATAAAACTCACCAAATTCCTGCCCACCTAGGATTCAAACCTGCGCCCTCAGGATCCGCGTAGCGCGGCCCCAGAATCCCGGCGTTGCGGACGCCTCGACCTCTGTGCCAAATCTCCTACGCATCTCATCAGTTTGGACTAGCCTTCGTTAAAGGTTATTTTGTTTGAAAGCCAGACAGATTTGAATGGGTCGGTTTATATTACTGTAGCTTTGGATTCCGTTTTGATGGACGGCGTGTTGTTCTCTGCAGCTGAAACGGATCTCAGGAAGCGGGGCGAAAAGGGAAGATGGCCTTCACTGAGTTGCCAAACCTGGCCGCGTGATCACGTGAACCATGTCACGTGCAATGCTCACGTTTTGCGGAGTGGGGGAAAATCAGTGTCAATATCAGAAGCATCACCACGTGCCACTCCCAGCCAGTGTCTTAAAAGAACCAAAACAGAAGGGTCTTTTGTCATTGTCGCGACTGATTTTGCATGGCTCAGGTATAATCCTGATGATGCTTCCAAAGAGATTCTAACGCAAAGCAGATTGGCATTGTTTATCATGTCGGTACGCCTATCCTGATGGAGCAAAAGCTTAATTGATGTAGACGTGAACACTGCCTTTATATGTGTACATACTGATGCTGTGTGTGAACTGGGTAAAATAGCTGCTGCTCATCATGACTGTTGGATGTTCTACCCAGGAACTGCAACTTTTACAAAGTGTGAGACACCGAAAGGGGTGACAGTGAAATACTTGGACATTTTAATGTTCAAAGTGAAACAGTTGGGCACTGTGATGTTCAGAGTGATACAACTGGATGGTTTATTGTTCAAAGCGAAACAGCTTGACACTTGAATGTTCAAAGTGAAACAGTTGGGCACTTTTCTGTTCCGAGTGAAATATTTGAGCATTTTAATGTCGAAATTGAAGTAGCTGGGCGCTTTCATATCCAAAATGAAATAGTTGGGCAGAAATAACTGGGCAGTTCACGTTTCAAAGTGAAATAGCTTGGCACTTCAATGTTCAAAGTTCTACGAGTTTTACTTGAAGCGAATCTCCCCCTTCTTCTTCTCCTCCTTTGTCTGCTTTTGTACTTGGTGCGAATAAAAAGCTTGTGGGGAAGTGAGGTGCGTGGAAAACAGGCAACGCCACCCTTGGAATCACAGCCGACTGGTCTCCTGTCCACAGCAAATACGACGAACAGGACTATGATAAGGAAGTGTGAAACAGGGACAGTTCTCAGTTCTGACACGCCGAGTTGGGTGATCTGGGACGTTTGAAGTGAAGCGGAGATCTGATCAACGCACATTATGTATCACTGTGACTTGACGGTAAGTCAGATTAAGATAATCTACGGCGGTGTTATTCGCAGTTGCCTCGTTTTCACTCAATTCCTAACAAGTAAGGGGGAGCCGGGGTGGTCGAATGGTAGAGCGTTGGACTTCTAATGCTCGGGTCGTGAGTTCGATCCCGGCTGGGGTCAAATATTTGTGCTGGCTTTTTCATCGTTGCCCCGTCTTTGATATCACCCTTATGTGGTGGAAAAGGACGTTAAACCCCCAAACACCCACCCACCCTCCTACCAAGTAATTCTGGGGTTGTGCACCAGTGGCCTCACAAAAAAAATTCATAATTAATTTGTATCTGCATGGGTTTAAATGTGGCTCGGTGGGAGTGTTGCACTTTGATTATACTCGTGTTTGCTGCAATAAACGCCGTCAAGGAACAGTTAATCTTGCGTGATTTTCGCATACACGGTCAAAAACTGAAAAAAAGTCAAAAACGTGGGATACTCGAGCGCGGTACGAAATACGCTGTGTGTGTGTGTGTGTGTGTGTGTGTGTGTGTGTGTGTGTGTGTGTGTGTGTGTGTGAGAGAGAGAGAGAGAGCAGCGTATTTTATTCATCTGGGCCCGCATGTAAAAGTCAGGGTTAGGGAGTTTAGCTCCGGGTTAGAGTCTAACCTCGAACTAAACTAGCTCTACGGTTAAATTTTCTGTTGTTTTTTTGTTTTAAATCAGGAAGCGGGTCTATTCCACCATGGTGCCTAAGCCGTTATTGAAGGATTTTTGTCTTTCTTTCTTCGCTTAAAAAAAAAACAAAAATTCTGTTTGGGGGTTTCTTTTGTCTTAGTCTGGGTTAGGCCCGTAGCCGTGGGTTAAATTAACCTCGACTTTTACATAGGGACCCTGAACTTGTGAATCACTCTTACTTTTTCACTTCTAGTCAGACGTTCTCCGTTAAGCACAGTTTATTTTTATTTATCTCTTTAGACACAGTTTGTTTTTAGAACAGTTGTTGGCGAAGTTGGTATTATGTTTCTTTGTAATCATTGTTGTGACCAACATAATTACTGTAATCTTTATAGGCTGTCATTCTTTCAGGGCGAAGGGCACAAATACACAGGGCCTCAAAATGCCTATATATTCCCTATTAGCCTCAGGCATCATAGTCACCCCCCTAAAAATGTTTCAATCTAGGAACAACTACTACCATGAACAGACCATTCAAAGGCACGCACCTGACAGGGGTTGAAAAAATTTTGAATTTCTCCTTTCCGCTCAGGCCTCACTGGAGTAATGCACGGCTACTTTCTCATTAGGCCAGAGAGGCATTTCGCACAAATCCGCTTGCCTCACTTGTGTCACACCTCTGTGCAAAAAGTCTCAGCTTCACCGGCAGCTTGCCTCTGTTTGTGCCTGCCATGCACCTTGACCTACGTAACAGTAAAATCACGAAGATCACGCTTTTTCATGACAAATCAAGAGAGTACCACAGTCCAGACCAGGAGAAGGAAGTGGCGATGGGTTGGACACACCTTGCGGAAGAGCCAGTCTAATGTCACCCGACAAGCACTTGACTGGAACCCGCAAGGAAAACGAAAAAGGGGGCGCCCAAAGCCGGGCAAAGCTGGGAGGCTGCAAAAACAGCAGCCAGAGATCGCAGGAAGTGGAGAAAAACTGTTGAGGCCCTATGCTCCACAAGGAGTAAAGAGGAATGATGATGATGATGACGCTTTTTCATGACAACAAAAATCACTACAGACCAGCACACTCACCAAACAGGCTACCACAAACGAACACCTAACATGACCCCCACGGTCAATTTGTGTCCTTACGCCTTCAATGCAATTCCTTTTGCGTAAAGGAGAGGCGCTACCGTTTTTCGTTTGGCAGCGCGTCGAGACCAGCTCAGCACGTAAGAAAAACAACAACAGCAGCAGCAGCTGAAACCCGAACGTTATGTGTAACACCCGAGCTGTCCATCGCCTTACTTTATTTCCATTGGGTACGCAGTATCTCATTCTCTACACATTATGCTCAGGATTTTAAATTCAGCAAGGGAAATGGTTTTATCTCTTGCGAGCCAGCTTTTCAAGTCTTTGCTTTGGAATCGTGCAAGGGACTTGTCCCTGAACGATAGCCCAGGTGTCACTGAGTTAACATCCTCTGACGCTGCGCTCTTGTCGACTAGGTCAGAGCTCTTGCAAACTGACAAGATTTTATATGTCTCCATTTTAATCTATTCCAGTTCTATGACAGCCTGGACCACAAGAATTTCCCTGAATGGGCTGAATAAAGTTATCTTCATCTCTAACTTGACTGGGTTTCGAACGCCGGTTTCCCTGATACGCAGGCCATCCTCCGTCCAAACACGCGAACCACTCGGCTACGGCGCATAGTCGGTGCAGAATGGTTGAACTTGTGTGGGATTAGCAGAACCCCCTACGGACATGCGTGAGGTCTGTCATCATCAGTCGTACTCCAGAATCTACCCCCCCCCCTCCCCTCCCCTACCCCCTCCCCTCACCCGGCCATGTCCCCAGTCCCCTAGTGCGCTGGCCTCGGCTCGCGTGGAGTTCAGACGAATTGATAATCCCACAGTAACGCGACGGAAGTGGATTGAACGGATGTCTCTTGGTGCCCCGGGCTTGCCGGGAATCAGAGACACAGTCAACAAGTAATTCAAGGCCCCCATTACATCCGTACCGTGTTTCCGACATCCAGATAATAAGGCTGGTGGTGCTGGGGGGGGGGGGGGGATTCCCTCTCTCTCTCTCCCTCTCTCTCTCTGTGCGTGCGCGCGTGCCTGTGGCTGTGTGTGTGTGTGTGTGTGTGTGTGCGTGCGTGCGTGCGTGCGTGTGTGTGCGTGCGTGTGCCGCTGCGTGCGTGCGTGTGCCGCTGCGTGCGTGCGTGTGCGGTGTGTGTGTGTGTGTGCGTGCGTGCGTGCGTGCGTGCGTGCGAGCGTGTGTGTGTGTGTGCGCGCGCGCGCGCGTGTGTGTGTGTGTGTGTGTGTGTGTGTGTGTGTGTGTGTGTGTGTGTGTGTGTGTGTGACATTCTTTTTGGGATTTTCTGGCCTGCTTAGTGTTTTTGCTTTGCACTCTCCGTAATAAGTTTGGTAAAAACCACAAATTTCCGTTGCTGCTGTGCTGTACTTCTCAAGCCAATCTGCAGGTCGCCCGTGCACAGCTCAGCTATTTGTAAACTTCCGCGTCTGGTAACATCGTAGTAATTCCATCCTCCGAAAAATAATTGCGACGACAGTGGCCTACTTTCATTTCTATCCGAACGGAATTGATTTTTTTTTTTTCATGACGCAGTATTTCCGATTTATATGTCTCATCTTATCTCATCGCAGGCCATCTTATGTTTCAGTTTCACGTGTCAAGAGGATACACAGACAAAACTGAAGCTTTTTTCCTCGCTGCGGCCTTGACATAATTTTTTTTTATTATTCCTTTTTTTTCACATTTTGCATATATATACAGGATAGACATAACATAAGCACACAATCAACCAAACGGAAAAAAATAACACATACCAATAAAGCAGAACAAACAAACAAAAAAAAACCCCCCCAAAACACACACACACACACACACACACACACACACACACACAAAGAGAATGAAACAACAACAAAAAAACCAAACTAGAAACAACAACGACACCCCCCCCCCCCCCACGGCGAACAGGGGTGGGTGGGTGGGTGTTTGGGAGTTTAACGTCCTTTTCCACCACATAAGGGTGATATCAAAGACGGGGCAACGAGGAAAAAGGCCAGCACAAATATTTGGCCCCAGCCGGCGGGATTCGAACTCACGACCCGACCATTGAGAGTCCAACGCTCTACCATTCGGTCACCCCGGCTCCCCCCACGGCGAACAGACTGTTGTCCAGAGCGCTTACAAATGTCTAGCCATGAAGATCTACTACGGTACAAATGTATACTTGTAATTCATAGTATGTACCTTAAAATGATTTTACATTATTAACTTTTTATACGGGAATCAATCATGATCGAACTGGCATCATTCTTATTGACTTTCTGAAAATACAGATTTTTTTTCTTGGGGGGGGGGGGGATCAAATCAAATCAAATCAAATCAAATCAAATGTACTTCATTGTGTCTTAAACGACAATTTTTTCTTTCGATGCTTGGGCAATACAAGGAACAATAAATTATGTAAATGAAACAGCAGAAAGTAGAGGCAGAGAGGCTGCTTGTAATCTTAATTTCGAAAATTTACACAAAAAAGAACAAGACTGACCTGTTCTTTCCAATTTTGTTCTTCCTTTTTTTTTTCTTTTTCTTTTTTTTGAGCTTGCCACTACGCGCGTTACGTGCACATCAGACAGAGTGACAAACGACCGGATCCTACACCGGAGACAAAACCTCTCCCGCAGGCTAGTGGTCATGACCGAGTGATACAGAGCCAATAGTGGTCCCCCTCCTATCTCTTTGGCCAGCGCGTGGATTAGACGTCTCGGGTGTGTCCGTGCGTTTAGTGAGGAACCACACTTTGGGGAGCAGAGGTTGACGACTGGGCCCTAAGAGGCTGGTCAGGCGCGGCGATTTTTTTTTTTTTTTTTTTTTTTTGCACGCCTGCCAGCAGTAAACTGCACTCTCGTCCAGTTAAATCGGCTCGCCAAGGGGACTGAAGCGCGACACCGTCGGCTCGCCAGTGAATAGAACACTGTCCTCTTGTTGCCTCGCCTCGCCAGTCAGTCGCTGCTGACCGTTCGTTTTCGCTCTTTGTATATATTGTCCAGCGCCAGGTCGGCGGCGCAGTCCACCCGCTGCACCCTCGTAGCGCGTGAACAGTCAAGCCGTTCGACCAGCGTGCGAAGGTTCCGCAGGCTCGTAGCGTGTGCCGTAGGTCTAAGAGGCCGGTCAGACGCAGCGCTATTGCACGCCTGCCGGCAGTAAAATACACTCTCACCCAGTTAAATCGGCTTGCCAGGAGGGCTGAAGCGCGACGCTCTCGGCTCGCCGGTGAATAGAACACTGTGCTAGTTTTTTCCTCGCCGCGCCATTCAATCGCCGCTGACCATTCGTTTTCACTCTTTGCATATTGCGGGGAGCCGGGGTGGCCGAATGGTAGAGCGTTAGACCCTCAATGCCCGGGTCGTGAGTTCGAATCCCGCCGGCTGGGGCCAAATATTTGTGCTGGCCTTTTTTCTCGTTGCCCCGTCTTTGATATTACCCCTAAGTGGTGGAAAAGGGCGTTAAACTCCCAAACACCCACCCACCCACCCTTTGCATATTGTCCAGCGACGGGCTGGCGGTGCAGCTGGTAGGCAAAGTGTGTGGCAACGTGTGACCGCAACCCCCGCGCAATACAGGGGAGCCAGGGTGGCCGAATGGTAGAGCGTTGGACTCTCAATGCTCGGGTAACGCTGACCAAAGCTAAGCAAATCAGCCCTCACACACCCCAAAGACACTCGCCTAGCCAAGCAGCCAAAGTCACACGCCAGGAACAACTTGTCCTTAAGGGTCAAAAGCCATAGGACGTAAAGCAAGCTAATGATGATGATGAATGCTCGGGTCGTGAGTTCGAATCCCAGCTGGGGTCAAATATTTGTCCTGGTCTTTTTCCTCGTTGCCCCGTCTTTGATATCACCCTTACGTGGTGGCAAAGGGCGTTAAACTCCCAAACATCCCCCCCCCCCCCCGCGCGCGCGCGCAATACACAAGCTGGTGCCTCTCAGGCTCGTCACGTGTGCCAGTGGCTTAACTGACCAACAAAACATGATTGTTGATTTGGTAGCGGTTTCAAGTTGTGGAAGCTATTTATCCATTACCTGTCTCCTTGACGGTAACCCCGGCGGTTGGAAGGGGAGGGGAGGGGAAAGGGGAGGGGCGGGGACCCGTGGGGTGGGGTGGGGTGGGTTGGGGTGAGGGATATGGGGTGCTTGGCTTATTTTCTCGCTGTAACTGGGTTTTTCGTTTGTGTGCTTTTATGAAACAAGGTCAAGTGGATACGTCACAGTTGTGTGTGTGTGTGTGTGTGTGTGTGTGTGTGTGTGTGTGTGTGTGTGTGTGTGATAAACAAGGCCTACTTTTCTTCTTTTTTTTTTGTCAGTCTCCCTCCCCCCCCCTTTTTTGAGGGGGTGGGGGGGGGTGGGGGGGGGGGGGTGCGCATGCCAAGGCCGCGTGTACTCGTAGCAGACAACAGGTAAACATGTACTTGACTCTGCTCTCTGGACAGTCTTTTGTCCTGACATAATCCCCTGTGGCTTAAAGGGTTGTTGTCGTACAGTTCTGGTGGTGATAACGACACCAAACGCCGCGTACCCTGTCAGTCCTTGTCGTCAGCGACACTGTACGCAGAATGTACAATATCATGCACAACGTACAATGTTCACGCTCCTGGTGGCGGCCTATGGCCTGATAACAAGAAAATATGTCCAAGTTGGATGTTAAAAATTGAAAAGAAGTGAAAAATTAGCTAACAAGCCACGTGACGTTGATCTGTAAAGTGTGGAAAAGATGGCGGCCACAACATTCCTACAGACAGCAGAGGCAATGTACTGTTACCATTTCTAGTTGATATTTATAGCACTGCAACACTGACTTCAAACCTTTTGAAATCGAACCGACTTCCACGTTTGCCACACCCGGCCACACTATGCAGCAAGTATCACAGCCATTGTACAAACCACCGGAAGAAATGCCGTGGTCGAAAGTCTCGTCTTTGTGATGAAATTTCACTCGTTGCTCACGCTGTCGTTGGCAACCTCGTACGTAGCATATCATGTCTACAGCAGCTGACACATGTGTACCGGGCCGGCTGGGGCCAAATATTTGTGCTGGCCTTTTTTCTCGTTGCCCCGTCTTTGATATCATCCTTACGTGGTGGAAAAGGACGCTAAACTCCCAAACACCCACCCACCCACATGTGTACCGGGCAACGCGCAATTTGCTGTCCGCATGTTCTCTCCGTCTGCGGCCTGCTCCCTTCGTCTGACGACACCAGCACTGAAGACGAAGTACGGTGTATGGTCCTTCAAGAACGGAAGCCCCCAAACTGTGGAGCTCTCTCCCTGAGTCAGTGACGGGAGCAACCAACGTCTGTGCGTTTCGGTAGCGTCAGACGGTTCATCTCTACAAGGCATCACTCCATTAACTGACCATCTGCACTTTTCCCCTCTGTGTCAGTTTCGATTAAAACCGCCTCTCGCTGAGGCTGGTGTCACACGGAAGACGCTTTAGTCCGAACAAACATGGAACATGGCTCGTATAAGAGCCTGAAAAATTAGAGGGAAGACATGTTGCAGCCATAGGTCTCACGAGGTACATGGAAAAAACGCCTTGTTCTGTCGTGTTCGATGTTTGTTTGGACTATAACGTCTCATGTGACATCAGCCTTAGCGCCACGGGTTCTCAGGATGGAGCCGTACGTGATATCAATTCGTCGTCATCATCATCATCATCATCATCATCATCATAGGTCTTATAAAGTGCTAACAGTCTGCTCAAAGAACACTCAGTGCGCTACACACACACATTCTCACGCATACATGAAACATGAAACACTAAGTATGTGTGTGGGGGGTCGGGGGGGGGGTCTGTCAGGAGGGGTAGTGATGCTATCATCATCATCATCATCATCACCACCACCACCACCACCAGAGTGCGCCACTTACGGTGTCGCCTAAACGATACGACAGTAACCAGTTGAGCTGCTCTGTGTGGCCGCGGCGCTAATTGTTGTCAGGGAAATGAGGATGAAAGTGCATGGTCAAGTAATGTGCTGCCAGCCACGAGTACACAGACACTGTCGGTTCCTATCAGGCAATGGTTCCTTTTGTAACGGGCCATGTCCGCGCACTTTCTGAGTCTTGGCGGCCAATAAGGAAGCAGGAGGAAGTGGGAGCGTAGGTTGAACGGGAAAACTGACAAGCGACCATCAGGAGACCAGTGCCATCAGCAACGTGCACATACTAGAAAACAACAAACATTGTTGTTGTTGTTGTTGTTGTGGTTAAGTTTCCGAGTCTTGGCAGCCAATGAGGAGCGTAGGGGTGAACGGGAAAACTGACAGGCGGAAAATCAGGAGACCAGGGGTGTGTGTGTGTGTGTGTGTGTGTGTGTGTGTGTGTGTGTGTGTGTGTTGGGTGTTTAACGTCCTTTTCCACCACATACGGGTGATATCAAAGACGGGGCAACGATGAAAAAGTCAGCACAAATATTTGACCCCAGCCGGGATACGAACTCACGACCCGAGTATTAGAAGTCCAACGCTCTACCATTCGGCCACCCTGGCTCCCCTCAGGAGACCAGTGCCATCAGCAATGTGTACATACTGGAAAACAACAAATGTTGTTGTTGTTGTTGTTGTTGTTAAGTTTCCGAGTCTTGGCGGCCAATGAGGAAGTAGGAAGCAGTAGGAGCGTAGGGGTGAACGGGAAAACTGACAAGCGGAAAATCAGGAGACCAATGCCATCAGCAGTTTCTTTAACTGGCTCAAAGCGGCGCCGCGAGCTGAACCGAACACGCACGCTCACGCATTCTCTCACACACTGGACATAACACATTACCATCGAATGAACGGTGTCACGTACGAGAAGGAAACAATTTTTGCCCCGAGTGGGACTCGAACTTGACTTATCGCCTCGGTAACAAGTCTGTTAACCACTAGACCACCGACCGCCCCTAGCGGTCTACATGTCTTCCCAATGAAAGAATAGCAAGCAGGAGAAACTAGTCTGACCTCTAAAGGAGCAAATTTCACAAATACGATTGACCAAATCCGGCTTTTTT
Organism: Batillaria attramentaria; assembly: GCA_018292915.2. Lineage (NCBI taxonomy): Eukaryota > Metazoa > Mollusca > Gastropoda > Batillariidae > Batillaria > Batillaria attramentaria. The sequence continues at coordinate 1,224,207 of JACVVK020000034.1, forward strand.
CTTTTCTTTTCTTTTCTTGTTTAAAGGACAGTAGCGATTATGCTGTGGTGTACCTTTGAACACTATGGGTTTACTAACTAGAATACAGACTGATATACGACTGATTTCACAAACAAAGCGTACGAAGGAAATTTCCTTTGTTTTCGCTTTAAAGTGAGTTCAGGCTTTTCTGTGGACATACGGCAAAAGAAGAAGGAGTTGCGAGTACAGAGTTCTAGGGTCACGTGGGTGAGTGTTTGACGTCTTAACGTCCTTTCTCACCACGTATGGGTGATATCAAAGACGAAGCAACGAGAAAAAGGCCAGCACAAAATACTTGGCCCCAAGCGGGATTCGAACTCACGACCCGAGCTTTGAAAGTCCAATTCTCTACCGCTCGACCATCCTGGCTCCCCGAGTTCTGCGTTCGGTACAACCATACTCAGTGTTCTGGACCGGAACATAGATTAACATACAGGTCTGTGCAGCTCTGTGACAACAGCAACAACAACAACAACAACGACAAAATGTCGAGTCAGGGATCCGCGAACCAGACAGACTACGACTGAGGCTAAACGGGTTGGAAGCCGCTTGTCGCAAGGGAATTGGACGGTGTCGCGAGTAATGTACTTGCGCTGGTACAGGAATAAGCCATAGTCGGCACGGGTATCTGTCAGTTGTGTTCTCTCCCGCTGTCTCAGTTACTGTGCACACAGGCATCCCAGAATGTACGGCGTAGCATGGAGAATATAGCCGCATTCTGGGGTGTCTGGCGGTCGGTGGTCACAGTGGTTAAGACTTAGTCACCAATGCGAGAGGTCAGGTTCGAGTCTCACTCTGGGCGAAGAATTTTTCTTTCCGGCTCGTATGTGGCACCGTTCATTCGGGCCGACCGTCGGGGGTTCTCTCCGGGTACTCCGGCTTCCTTCCCCTCTGCTTTGGATATGTTCATCCCACAAAATTCAAAAATAAATGCAATTCTAAAATTCCGAAACTTAAATTGCTGAGCTGGCCCTTCGCACCATCTGATTGTAATGTGTTCATGTCCAGTGTGTGAGAGAATGCGTGTGATTCGCGTGAGCGTGCGTGCTGGGTTTAGCTCGCGACGCTTTGAGCCAAAATTTGGGATGAAGCACCTATATTAATGTGCTTATTATTAGTAGTAGTAGTATTACTATCATTATGGCAGAGTACAAAACTCCCACGAAAAATGCGGGAGCCGGGGTGGCCGAATGGTAGAGCGTTGGACTCTCAATGCTCGGGTCGAGAGTTCGAATCCCGCCGGCTGGGGCCAAATATTTGTGCTGGCCTTTTTTCTCGTAGCCCCGTCTTTGATATCACCCTTATGTGGTGGAAAAGGACGTTAAACTCCCAAACACCCACCCACCCACCCACGAAAAATGCATGCTTGCTGCGGGTCTGTGTATGCACGGGGGACAACTCATGCAGGTAATAATCTAGACTCCAGAGTGCAGTCCCTTTTCGGCGGGGCGTGAAAATGTGACTGCTTACAGCCAGCGCCATTTTCAAAAATGGCGAATTTTTTTTAGAAAAGCGAAGACTTGTGTGTCATATGATTCGATTTGAAACGAAGTCTTGAATATCCGACCAGTTTTCGTTTGGGCAACATCTTTGCCAGCGGACAATTATTGTTGCGCTTTGATGGCACTGTTTACATGGTACACTGATCCAACAGGATGTGAGTAAACGGCAAGGGGGTTGCACTCTGACAGGCAAAGGTGATGCACTCTACAGGCAAGTATTATTGCACGGTGCAGACGATCACGTATCTGCCTTGTGGTGGAATAAGAGACGATTACAAAAGCATACACACCCGTGCTCTACGACTGAATGTAATATAGATCTGTCCATTCAGACAGAGACATGTATGTATGTCTCTGATACAGAAACACGCCTACTTTCACTCTGAAGACAGCCTGCCATCACTTGCGCCATTGAGGATCCCTCTGGGTTCAAAGCTGGTCAAGGATGACATAGTGCGCGACCTTGTGTTTGAGAGCACCGAGACAATTTAGGCCTGTCACGATAGCGCAGTGAGCGCCATTTCCCCACCGTGCACAGAGGTACTTTCCACTGAAAGACTCTGTGCCCCAGAGAGTGGTAATAATCTCGAGAAAGGCTGAAAATGTATTGTGCTGGTGAATGCGACAGTTTTCACCGCTTCTGTGCACACTGTGAAACAACACTGGGACCTCAAAGTTGTTCGCAACTGTCCACTTTCCTTGTCACCGAGTATTTGTTTTTGCCTTCTTAGGTATCACTTAGCTCGGCTCGGTCTCGGTTAGCCCGATATGGACGTCGTCGCAGGGGCCTAGAGAAGCGACGGTCCCGGAACAGGGTTGACATGGTGGACGTCGTATACGGACGAGTTTTCCTCGTTTGTTTCCAAACATCAGTGTGTTGCATCTCTCAGTCGCTGTTTAGCATCACACTACTAAGACACATACACAAATACATACACAGACAGTCTTGAGTTCAGCTGGCTGAAGCCAAAACGCAGAAGCCGGTGGAATTGTCGCTGAGGCTACGCGACGGTATTAGCTTCCGGGGCATGTATAAGAACTCGGCTAAATATAGTAGAAAATCTTTGCCCCTTTTAAAATTTGTGTGCATAGTAAAATATGGCAATCTGGTGCTTTTTGTTGGCTTTGTAAACAAGTTTCATGCCAGGTAATAGTAAAATTAGGGAAAAATGACGCTGGCTTGTGGACTATTTGTATTCATGCGCGGCTGGCACAGGAGCCAGCAGACGACCGTGGAATGAGGGGGTATGTGGTTGCTGCCAACATTGCCAAAAAAACGGAATATTGGAATTTGTTTAAATTTCCTCTACGCATGAGTCTATGGCTGCCTGATTTTTGTGAATTTTTTTGTGAATTTTAAAGCATTTTTAGGGTGTCATCTGCAGCGTTATGTGTAAGAGGAATATATAGCGTTTTCCTCCAGATTTGCATCTGTGTCGCGTAGCCTGACGACAATGATACCAACATGGCGGACGCCGTATAAGGACGGACTAGTTTTCCGCGTTTGTTTCCAAATATCAGTGTGTTGTATCTCTCTCGCTATTCCGGGCGGACAGTCGCAGTCACGATCAAAACAGAATTATCCCTATATATATAACGCCTTGTAATTATAGCGATGGTGTCTTTAATTCATAAATTTATGTCTTTGTGTTTTAAGGTATGACTACAATCCATAGTAAAACGTAATTATGTCTCTTTGGTAAAGAACTACAACACTTCTGAGCTGGATAGAGCCCAGTTGGGGTAACCCGTGAGTGTTCGGGGAAGACACATCCTGGATTTCAGGAGAGGGGAGACCATGACTAGATACAGCCGTATGTGATGGAAAAGGACGTTAACCCCCCCCCCCCCCAAAAAAAAAAAAAAAAAAAAACACCCATCCACCCATCCTTGATACAGCCGTTTTGACTCTCCACATAGAAAAGGAAACGGTAATAACTGCGAAGTGGTTACAAGTGAAGCAAATAAAAGCGACATAAAAGGGACAGAAACCACTTAACTTTCACAAAGGACGGCACGGGTCAACGTTTCGGCTTTCGCCTTCCTAAGTTAAAGTGGATGTATGTAATGTCGCTTTTATTTTCTCCACATAGAAAAACAAGCACGGGCTAGTTTCTGTACACTCTTAGTACCCGTGATCAGTGCGAGTCTCGGACTGGTCTTCAGCCCCGCGCCGTGCTGTTAATACTGACTAGCTGACAAAGCACCAACTGGCGGGGCGTGGCGAGGAAGAAAACGCGCGCTGATTGTTGTGGTGGTAGTGGAACTACAACACAAACTTCCTTCACAACGACTGAGGGACTCAAGAGTTTGTCAGCTTGGTTTTCACTGGCTTTCCGCTGCGCGCGCATGCGCTGTTCGCACCAGAGGACACGTCCACGCGCACTTAAATACGTCTGGGTCCTCTCCGGCCGTGACAGTTCTTGGTCAGTGATGCATTCAGGTGTTTTGTTAAACTTTATTTGGTTTTACTGATCATATCCTGACGCTGGTAGTTTCCACAGTCATTGACTCCAGTAGCTTTCACTTCGACTCTGACTGATGTCACAGTGATGTCCTAAAAGAAACTGGTACTTTCCGTGGACTGATGTGATGTCCTAAAAGAAACTGGTACTTTCCGTGAACTGATGTGATGTCCTAAAAGAAACTGGTACTTTCCGTGGACGTTGTGCACTCGCTGTCTCGATTCCTCCTCACAGCAACGTTCGTAACTGTTTGTATGAAGATCTGTGAAACCGTTTTGTATTTAAACTACTCTGGTAATTGATATCCCGTGCAAGACCAGTTTTTTAAGCTTGCAGAAAATTACTCCCGTTGAAGCTGGAGTCGGTTGGCTTTGCTCTCCTCCGAGGATCTGATCTCTTCTGATGTCCTGTTTTTCTCATTTCCGCATCCTGCGGACAAAATAAACGCTTTGGGTGGAATAAAACGAGCGGGGTCGATTTGATATTAAATTCCGGATTGCATAGCAGCCCCCACGCGGTGTTAATAAACAGACGACAGGCTGTGTTGAACGGCAGTAGTGCACCAGTCATATCAGATCACCATCGACTTTTTTGGCGAGGGTCACCGACATAAATTGGGACTATTTGTGCCCGGAATTCGAAATTACCTGGTTTCCAGCAGTGATCCTACAGCACACCTCGGAGAAAAGTCGGACGCGCTGATAGCGGCTTCGTGTTTTGGACTCGTTTGCGCATTTCTAAAGGTTCGTTAATTGTGTAGGCTACCTTATTCTCAGAAGCTGCTGTCAACATATTAGGAGCGTTTTTGGAGATAAATCTTCCCCCAAGATTTTTTTTTTTATGAGGCCGCTGTGCAGTCATCTGCGGATCGCTAAACATTTGGAGAGTGAGAGTTCAGCCAAGACGAGCAGACACGACACGGGCAACTAACAACGCTGGAGATACTATCAGCGCTGGCGTAGTAGGGTTTAGCTGGCAGCAAGGAGTAGGTGTAATGAGGATGGGATCTTTTGATGTGAATCCGACCGCTTAATTCTTACCAAACCCACCACTGGGCCGCAAGTAACGTCACTCAGCTGTTCTTCTTCTTCTTCTGGCTGGCGCTGCAAAGACAGGTTAGCAAGGACAACACTGACCTACTCCTTTTTACCGCTGTGCGTGGTGTGTAGATCTTGCTTGTCAGTACCACTGGAACGCAACCAGCAGCACGCTGCAAGGTCAGTAACACGGTTGTGGTCAGCAAGCGCTTTCTCCGGACGTGCTCATCATAAGCCGAAAAACGCCTGTGGTGATAGGGCGATAGCGCGAAGTGGACAAAGGGCTTGGAGCCAGCGGTGGATACAGTGGCTGATCACCTGCGTCAGGCCATTAACACTTTCAGCCCTGCCACCGTATCACCTACGGTCTCGTAGACCCCAACAATAATATGCGTGTATGTGACTGACTCATACGCTCTGCACAGTGGAAGATTCCCCTATAGGATGGATCCAATACTTCTTGAGAAATAGGGTTTTGTATGCAAGAGCCCAGCTTTAGATCTAACACACTTGGAAAAACTCCCAGGCAGAGGAGCGTTATCGCTATTGAGATTCCTTCAGGGCTGAAAGGGTTAAACCGGCCACAACTGTGCCAGTTTCCAGGACAATTCACACTACTGACTGCGCGCGCGCATCCTCAGTACTTACATGCTTCGCGCACCGCCGCGCATGTGCAAGTCACTAATCCCTGTTCAATGGCTTGTGTTGGTACCATGTGAACTGACGTCACACACCTTTGCGTGGTTTTCTTCTGCTGTCCTTACATAAACGTATCCTGTGTCGTCAGCGCGAATGAACTTACGATCATGGACAACCAGTGATCTTGACTTGGACCATTAACGATGTCGTGCCTACGTCAGCGACCTCCCGTCGTCAGAGCCGAGAGGAAGACCAAACTGAATAGCTTCGTTTATCAGTCATAACAAGAGCAGTCATTTTGCAGGCAGATCTTTGCGTACGCGCATTTTCGAAGTCCATATTTGACCGGAGACTCGTTCTCAGTGTTGACAGTGAGCTGGGACTGACTGACAGAGACTCGTTAGTCGTAACGTTAACTGTTCGTTGAATACCAGACGAACGGTTAGTCGCGTGTTGTTTGTGTAATGATGTGCTCACCATGGTACTTACCCAAACGCCAATCTGTCGTTGGCGTCAAGGGCTGTTGTTTGCGCGCTGACCGTACACTAGCCCAGCGGTAAACATTTCCCTGGGTCACCCCTTGCTCACGGCGATCGCCGCCCAAGAACGTTGAAGACTCGTGCTGTTCGTCATGTAACGACTGACTGACACAACCTACCCGTCCCAATGCCAAGTAACATGCGCAACGAGGAGCCCTTTTTCTGGGTGCGGCTATGCTTGCGGGTAAGTCTGCCGTCTCTCTGTGTTAGTCAGTGGATATGGGTAGAGTGTTATATGTAAAGGTGGCAATACAGTCGACGTTTAAAGTACTCACACAGTTCATGCTACAGCCCAAAAATCTGCCTCAAACCTGAGGTAGCCTGCGTGCTGTGTCCCTAACCCGCGCTGTGCAGCTGTGCTGTGATTTTTCGGACTGGACAAATTTGACTGCGTTCTCGTTTCGTTTTATTACTTTCACTGACGTTTTGCGGGCGGAAAGAGAGAATTATAGTAATGAGATTAGTCTAATTGATATTATCACTATTATTTCCTTCGTTGATGGACAATTTACAGCCACAAAACTTTAGCGAAACAATTCTTTGGTGTTTTCTAATTTCTAAAGTTCGTTAATATGACGCCAAAAAGTGACGATGCATACTACTGACTCTGGAATCGAAGGCTAAATTGTCAGCATGAATAAACCGGTTTTGGACAGACCTTTCACTTTAAACATAATAGTTGTGAAAATCGCGTGACAGTTTTCTTGAAATAATGTTATCGAGAACGAGACGAAGACAACATACGACACAATAAAGAATTCAGTACCTCAGCTTTAATGCATTAATGAATATTATATGTGACGCCCCCCCCCCCACCCCCCCCACGATTTGAGTCTGAAGTCACTTTTTGAAGTTTTTGAGGTTTTGATATGATCTTACAGGTTTTTTAATGCTGAATCCAATGGTGAAAACCAGATTAAAATCGGATAATTATTTTTGAAGTTATGATCTGTTGAAATGACGTACCCCATGAAACAAAATGGCCACCTCGGTCGGAAAATCGGGTGTTGCACTATTCAGCTGCATGTAACTTCCGACTCATTTCGTGGCGTAGCGTCACATATGAATTGATTCTGGTACAACATTGTGTTTTAATATGTAGCCGTAAAGTCACAGGACAGTTTCAGTTTGTTTAAAATAAAATGTTCCTGGTGTTATGTATACCATACGATGCGTGTGTTTGTTGACCAGGCTGTAAATTTGTTTTGTGAACCTTTGTGCTCAAATGTTTGTATCTTTGGCCGTATGCGGAGCCGGAATAGCCGAATTGTAGAGCGTTGGACTCTCAATACTCGGGTTGTGAGTTCGAGTCTCGAGCTGGGGGGGAAATATTTGTGCTGGCCTTTTTTCTCGTTGCCCAGTCTTTGATATCACCCTTACGTGGTGGAAAAGGACGTTGAATTCTCTCTCTCTCTCTCATACACCCCCCCCCCCCCACACACACACACACCCACCCACCCACACACCCTTGGCCATGCACGTCAGGTGTGATATTTCATATTTCAAGACAGCTTCACTCTATCGGCAACAAGCTTTTTTCTCTCTCTCTTTTTTTTTTCCTTCTTCTTATTTTGGGGGGGGGGGGTGAATTTTGTTTTCTTTGAAAACCAGTCATATCAAATGCTTTGCCTTAAGCCGTCCGTTATGAGCGTGAGAAGATTCGTTTTGGCGGGGAAAAGCCTCGGTGGAAAAAAAAAAAAAACCAAAAAAAAAAAAACCATACCTTCCGTATGCATGAATGTCTCTTCAGGCATGTTCTCCTCTCTTCAGTCTTTATTCCCTCTCTTTCTGCCTGGCTGACGGGTTACCCCGTTTTATTAACACGACCCGTCGCCCCTGCCAAGCTTCCTCGTGCCCAAAATTATTGCAGATGATAAATGGTTTGCTTTGAGGTTGCAGTTTTTTCCCCATTATTTTCCTCTCTCTCTCTCTCTCTCTCTCTCTCTCCCCCCCCCCCCCCCCCCCCCCCCGCTTAAGCTTCTCTGCTGGGGCTCAGCCGATAAATCACAATGTGCCGGTGAGATGAAAAGCGGGAGACACCTACACTAATTGGAAATTCTATCGGAGTTTTACAGGAACGAGGTTTGCGCCGTGACAGTGAGTACAGTACAATGGACTGAGATGATTACCATTCACTTATACGAGGCTCTATTGACGGGTTTTTGTGTGTTTACAAGGTCCTGATACAACAGGCATATTACCACTCAGCGGGCAGTCAGTGTCGCCGGCAAATGCGGTGGTCTAATAGGTAGCGCGTCGGATTTAGCCGCTGCGCTACTGAACGGCCGTCACCAATGTCACGGCGATGAAGCGTGGGTTCGAGCCCAGGCCGAGCTTGTGATATGTGATACCGGTTTTTCCTGGCTGCCGGCCTGCTCATCGGGGGTTTCTCTCCGGGTTATCCGGCTTTCCTCCCCCAGCAAAATTGCAAAATTGTTAAAAAAAAAAAAAAAAAGAAGGAAGGAAGGATAGGTATTGGGTGGCGCTGCACCGCGGCGACGCGCTTCCCCCGGGGGAAGCAGCCCGAATTTCCCGAAAGGGACAATAAAGTAGTAATATATATATATATCACTCTCGCAGTACTACTTTGGGCGGGCGTGTCTTGGCGATCAGATTAAGAAGGTCTACGTCACACACGTCTGTGTGCAATACTGACACGTCGTCACTGGGTTGGCGTGGAGGAGCGATGGCCAAGGGAGTCTTCGACGAGCACAACACGACAATAAAGAGATAAACTAAGAACACAGGACAATAGATAAGGAACAAGGAATTTAATAAAGAATTACAGACTAGAAACAATCCAACAACAACACACACTATACAAGGGCAAAACCCTGACCTGCGTCCCTATTATATTAGATAGAAGAGAGAGAGAGAGAAAAAAAAAGAGGAATACGTGTGGTTAGAAGGAAAAGTATACCCGATAGACCCTACCCGCCAGCCGCCGCCGAGTCCCAACCCGCACTGAAGAAATCTGCTCACCCCTCAACTACGCTGACCCCTGCTACTCACTAACTGGCAGTGGCCACACGTGAAACTTATGAACTTTACTAACCACCCGACCTAGAATACCAAGAGATCGCATGTGACACACGAGCCACACGCACACCTACGCTCACCTTACGACACCCAAAAGAAACACACACACACACACACACACACACACACACGAGAGTCACTTCTATGACAGCGCGGTACTCATCACTTCATCGCGGTACTGTGGTGGGCCTGTTGCATGGAGAGGTACCAGGACACACGTCCGAGCGTAGCTTCACTAAGTTTAGACTAAACGATGCGGGATGCATAAGCGGAGGGGTGGGATGGGTGTTTGGGGGTTTAACGTCTTTTTCCACCACATACGGGCGATATCAAAGACGGGGCAACGATAAAAAAAAAAAGCCAGCACAAATATTTCGCCCCAACTGGGATACGAACTCACGACCCGAGCATTAGAAGTCCAACGCTCTACCCCGGCCACCACGGCTCCCCTGCATAAGCGGAGACTAAGGCAGTTTACAAATCAAATACATCTTTATTATCCTAAGCCGGAAATTCGGGTCATTGTGGTGGTTATAGTAAACAAGCCGATAATACACGCGAAATGAAATGAAGAAACACATAAAGTAATGTACAATTAAGATTTAAAAAATTCTATGAATCGAAATTAATCAGTGTCAATGGTAGCGATCCTTCGTCAAAGGTGGAAACTATAAATTATAAAATACGCGTTCCAAAAAACAAAAACAAAAAATCCATGCAGTGAGCTTTACCTTGGATTGGATGGCGATCCCCCGTCCCACGTGGAACGATCTCGGACATTGTCCTATAAAGTACGCGTTCCAAAAGCAACATGCGGTGAGCTTTGAATAGCATTGATTGGATGGCGATCCTTCGTGCCAGGTGGAACGATCTCGGACATTGTCTTATTTAAAAAAAATAAAACAAAAACTACAACAACAACAAACATGCAGTGAGCTTTAGCAGGGATTGGATGGCGATCCTTCGTGCCAGGTGGAACAATCTCGGACATTGTCCTATAAAGTACGCGTTCCAAAAAACATGCAGTGAGCTTTAGCATGGATTGGATGGCGATCCCCCGTCCCACGTGGAACGATCTCGGACATTTTCCTATAAAGTACGCGTTCCAAAAGCAGATTGCGGTGAGCTTTGAATAGCATTGATTGGATGGCGATCCTTCGTGCCAGGTGGAACGATCTCGGACATCGTCTTATAAATTACGCGTTCAAAAAAAAAAACAACCCAACTACAACAACAACAAACATGCAGTGAGCTTTAGCATGGATTGGATGGCGATCCCCCGTCCCACGTGGAACGATCTCGGGCATTGTCCTATAAAGTACGCGTTCCAAAAGCAACATGCGGTGAGCTTTGAATAGCATTGATTGGATGGCGATCCTTCGTCGCACAGGTTAGTTGTTACAGCTGCTCGTTCGCCATGAAAATAATGAGCATTTTGCATATTATGCGTCACCGCAGTCGTATTATGCATAGTGCGTTTTGGTATCTCAGTCCCCAACGAGAGAGAACGTGCATACTTCGGGAAGCTAATGAAGCTTGTACTGGATATGACAATATTATGACACATATCTCTTGTCTGTTATCAGACATATCGTTAGCAGTGTGCGACGGAGTGTGACGCATTGACGTACGCTGGCACAGTTTCACTTGCTTTTCGCAGCAGGGGAGAAATTTGACAGTCGGATCTGTCTAATTTTGTGGTTAGTACAAGTTCTTTTCAACGAGCTAATTCTATCTTCGGCTGAGGCAACCAATGTGTTGGAACAGTTTAGCTCGTGAGTGAGCCACGTTGATCACAAAGTTGTTCAGAACTGTCCACTGACTTTTCTTGTCGCAGAGTACTTTTGTGTTTTCCTTCTTTTTTATTTTATTTTATTTTATTTTATTTTTTGCTGTCTTTGCCGGCTCCAGTGGCGTTCCTCCGTGGTAATGGGTGGGATCCACGGAGGGCTCGGAAGCTGGGGCAATTTTTATTGTGCATGATGATGGAGATGAAGATGATGTTAAGATGATGCTATGGAGGTCCGTGTGGTTTGGGACTGCGGGGACAGGGCCGCATTCCACGCTTCCTGCCATAAATATCCCGGCATTAACCGGGCCCAGGAACTACGGCACCTGCGGTGCCGGCCGTGTAATCATCCACGTCATAAGACGTGTCATACCAAGGGAAGCACCCCCAAAGTCGCACCCGTGAAGTGGGTGAAGCTCGGCTGTGTGGCAACAGCCTCCCCACTGGGCCCATAGCACACCCGCTCTGGGTAGGAGCCGACCTGGGTAGGAAAAATCCCGCTTGCCTCGGCTGGGACTCGAACCCGGGTCTCCCGGTCCATGGTCCGAAGTGCTAACCACTACACTACGGGGGCCGGTGTGTGTGTGTGTTTTCCTTCTTAGGTATCACTTGTCTCGGTCTCGGCTAGCCGATTTCGGGTGAGTCAGTGCAGAGGGTAAGCGTGGTGAAGCCCGATGGTACAGAGTTGGCATCAGAATGAATTACCCCGGTTCGCCCTGGTGGACAAAGGAAGCACTAAACAGAACCATGATTACAATTGGCTGCAGGCCGTGCATTTGTGGGCAAACATATTTAGAAACAATTGCGCCAGTTCGCCCGACAATAAGTACGGACAGTAAATTAGTGATAGCATAACAATGTGGGCTGGATCAATTGGCGTTGACTCTGGTTGACCGAAATCTGAAGAAAGAATCGCGACAGAAGAATTTAGGCTAGAGCGCGTCATCAGTGACGTCATACAAAATGCACAATCATGGTGCTACTGGAAAATTCCGTTTAGGTTTCACCGAAAAATAAATTTTCAATGACACATAAGAATGAAATGTTTAAAAACAATTCAAACGAATGTAGGTACCGAACACTTAAAAATAAAATGTTTCAAAACAATTCAAACGAATGTAGGCACCGAACACTTAAAAATAAAATGTTAAAAAAACAGTTCAAAGAATGTAAGTACCACCACAACCTCAGTGTCCGTTTTAAATATCCTGTAATTGCCGTAACCCCATTTTGTTTAACAAGATAGACTATTTGTGGGGTAAATATTATGTAAAATCTTCCAGTGATACAGCTTCAGTCATTGTGCAGTGGATATCAACAGACCAGTGTGTGTGTTGTTCACAGAAATCCTGTACTTTTGACGCCTAAACTAGACAGAACATGGTTCAGCCGTTTTCAGTTAAGTCAAACGTGAACGTACATCTCTAGGGCAAATGGATTTAGATGGAGTATTGTTATTTTCACGTCTTTGAAAGAAGGAAGGCCTTCTTCCGATATTTGCAATATCTCGTTCCTTTCGTTTGAAGTCGCGATGTTCAAAGGACAAAATGGCGGTGTCCCAGACAGCACATTGCGTAACAGACGTTGTGATGTAATGAAATAAGAAACCTGCTCTTCGGGCAGTGACAGAACGTTTGATGTGTTTTAATGTTATTGTTTCATTTTCAGTTGTTGTTGTTGTTGTTCTTTTGTGTTGTTGTTGTTGTTGTTGTTGTGTTTTTTTGGTTGTTGTTGTTGTTGTTTTGTCTTTTGTTGTTGTTGTTTTGTTTTGTTTTTATGATCTCCAGGGCAGCCGGGGTGGCCGAATGGTAGAGCGTTGGACTTTCAATGCTCGGGTCGTGAGTTCGAATGCCGGCTGGGGCCAAATATTTGTGCTGGCCTTTTTTTTCTCGTTGCCCTGTCTTTGATATCACCCTTATGTGGTGGAAAAGGACGTTAACCTCCCAAACACCCACCCACCCACCGTTATGATCTCCATTGCACATAGTGCATGCCGCGAATTAGTCTTTGTGGCTTGCGCGGTGCTAAGCCCTAAAAACTCACTCACTCACTCGCACATCGTGGACACAGTTTCTCGGGATAACGTCCTTGACCTTCACACGGTTGGAGACGGTTGGCAACAAAAAAAAATGTTGCGACATCCAATTTAATTCTCCCAAAAGTCGTCCAGCTCGCTGTGTGAACATGATGGGGCTTCGCCATTTGCCAGATGGGGAGAGTGGAGAAGAAGAAAGGAAAAAAAAATAAAGAAGCGTTGATAGCTTTTCCGATGGGCAATACACCGAACAAGGAAAGGTCAAGATCCAATTCCATGACTGTTGCAGGCTTCCCACACTCCTACGCTCGTCGCTGTTTAGCTTATTTCGAGACTAGCGCTGCTAAGGATTCGTCTTAAGCTTGATACCGGTCGCTAAACGAAGAAGCAACCAGAACTCTCTCTCTCTCTCTCTCTCTCTCTCTCTCACCATGCGTGGTGGAAAAGGACGTTAAACTTCTAAACACCCACCCACCCTCTCTCTCTCTCTCTCTCTCTCTCTCTCTCTCTCTCTCTCTCTCTCTCTCTCTCTCTCTCTCTCTCTCTCGTCTACTTGGCGTTACACTCGATAACCAAATAAAGTGGCAATCCCACATTAATAAAACTTGTAAAACAATTGCTAGAAATGTATTCTTACTATCAAAGCTAAGACAATATGTTGATGTTGAAGCTCGGAAATTATTTTTCAATGCGCATGTCAAATGTCATATTGACTATGCATCTACGCTGTGGGATGGGAGCAGCGAGGTGCACTTAAAAAGACTGAACTCCTTACACAGGAGAGCGGCGAAACAAATTCTACCAGATCCATCCTTAACTACAGACGAAAAACTCAAAAACCTCAAAATGCTCCCTCTGTCCAAACATCTATTATTTAACAAGGGGGTTGCCATGTTTAAAGTATGGAACAACGCTTTTCCAGCATACCTCTGCGACATGTTTTCTCACCCTCAGTCTCGTTATGCAACCTCTAGACTGAATTTAAAAGTACCGCGCCCCAGAATTGATATATATAAAACAAGCCTAGCATTCTCTGGTTCTTCCATTTGGAATAATATCCCGCCAACTGTCAAAAACGCAACGTCGCTCTCTCTGTTTAAGGAAAAATTCTTCAGGTATTTGCTCTCCTGCTCCGATCCCTAGATCAACTCACTTGTAGTCGTGCACGCAAACACATGACTGTATAGAACACACTTTACGTTTAAGAATGCACGGCCCGGCTTCCCATCTCTTAATATCGACACCACTTTGTATAGACCATCCATTGATTTGCTCGACTTGACATACATGTTTTGTAATGACACCTGCTCTGTGTGTGTGTGTGTGTGTGTGAGAGAGAGAGAGAGAGAGAGAGAGGATGTGTGTGTGTGTGTGTGTGTGTGTGTGTGTGTGTGTGTGTGTGTGTGTGTGTGTGTGTGTGTGTGTGTGTGTGTGTGTGTGTGTGTGTGTGTTTACTTTGTTTAAACGTAGATGTAGTCTCTTATACAGTTGCGATTTTTTTTTTCACTTTTTGGCTTATATTGTTGTTTTGCTTCGTGATTGTCCTTGATTTTTTTTTTTTTTTTTTTTTTGGCTTGTCAGTTTTAATTGCTTGATTTTTTTCTTTTTCTTCTTCTTTCTTTCTTTTGTAATTTAGAGTAGCAACGGCAAGTTTGAAAATGGTAATTGTGCCAATTGCTTTACCGTTGATAAATAAAGAATCATTGTCATTGTCATTGTCATTGTCATTGTCTCTCTCTCTCTCTCTCTCTCTCTCACACACACACACACACACACACACACACACACACACACACACACACACACACACACACCATGCGTGGTGGAAAAGGACGTTAAACTTCTAAACACCCACCCACCCTCTCTCTCTCTCTCTCTCTCTCTCTCTCTCCCCATGCGTGGTGGAAAAGGACGTTAAACTTCTAAACACCCACCCTCTCTCTCTCTCTCTCTCTCTCTCTCTCTCTCTCTCTCTCTCTCTCTCTCGCTGTGTTCTAAAAGTGATTATTACTGATAAAACATCAGCCGTTGGAAAATAAAGATGCATTTCATTTTTCATTTCATCTGTGTGTGTGTGTGTGTGTGTGTGTGTGTGTGTGTGTGTGTGTGTGTGTGTGTGTGTGTGTGTGTGTCTCTCTCTCTCTCTCTCTCTCTCCCTCTCTCTCTCCCCCCCCCTCTCCCCACCCCTCCATTTCGGGAGTAAAAACCACTTTATTTAAACTGCAGTGTGGAAAAAAAACATTGATGTAAAATGACCGCTTTTTACAATTAATGTCTGTGACGTTCATGTGTTACAGTTCGCCCATATACCCAGCGTGTTTCTTATCTTAATCAACAACAAAAAAATGGATTGAGCGAAAAGTTATCACAGACTAGATTTCATTTTGTAAGGATGTAGTAATAGCACGATAAACACCCCATATGGTTTCTATTTTAAAGGCGGGTTGTTGTTTTTTTTCCCAAGCAGAGACGTACATCTCTGTTCGAAGCAATTCCATTTAAGATGCACATCATGACTTGCGCAAAATCTCTAAGATTAGTTATCTCAATGTTTCATGGCTGAGGGTCGCACAAGTCATAAATGAATCTTCTTATCTGCAATACCATACAGTATCTTGCACTATGACTTCGTGTGGCGTGAACTGGTGTGAAGCCGAAAACTGTTTCAGCTACAGCATCCCCAGCGACTACAACAACAACAACAAGGCAATTACTCTTCTTCGGAAATCATATAATTAAAACTAAATGCGTTTCGTGGCAAGCCATGTAAGACTGGTGTGGTTCTTCTCAACCCTTCCTTATTATGAAATTTCAAAAGATGTATTCAGGGGGAAGAGGGATGGCGGGGGGTGGGGAGGGGGGGGGATTTGGCGAGGGAGGGGGTGAAGGGAGCGCCTGATGTTCAGAATGTAATGTCCAGATTTCAGGACCATGTTGTACCATGCGCATTAGGCGCTACGGTACCGTCACTCCATCATCCGTGTATGGAATTTCTACCGCACGGCAGACAGTGTCAACACAGAGACCGTCGGGCATTAAGTACTAACCATTATTGCCTGTGTCTCTTACGCGGCATACAGTAACTTCTTTTTTTCTTAATGGTCCTTGTACGCTAATGGACGGTGCTTCCCATTTAGGAAATTTGCTCGTTTGTCCTGATGGTTCCAGATCAGGAGTACTATGCTGTCTGATCTCTGCTGATCTCTCGTAGCACGAACGTTACAAAAGAGCTCGTGCCAGTGAGAACGAGCATGAGGACAAAACGTGACACGGCAACAAGACACGGTGTGATGGGCGATTCATTAGCAGCATTAGCTTTGCTAAATCGGGAATCGGCGCTTTGGAGAGAGAAACATTGTTCAGCCACCTGTTGTAGGGGCAGAGGGTTGGTGGGTGTTTTGGAGTTTTAACGCGCTTTGGAGAGAGAAACATGTTCAGCCACCTGTTGCAGGGGCAGAGGGTTGGTGGGTGTTTTGGAGTTTTAACGGGCTTTGGAGAGAGAGAGACATGTTCAGCCACCTGTTGCAGGGGCAGAGGGTTGGTGGGTGTTTTGGAGTTTTAACGCGCTTTGGAGAGAGTAACATTGTTCAGCCACCTGTTGTAGGGGCAGAGGGTTGGTGGGTGTTTTGGAGTTTTAACGGGCTTTGGAGAGAGAGAGACATGTTCAGCCACCTGTTATAGGGGCAGAGGGTTGGTGGGTGTTTTGGAGTTTTAACGGGCTTTGGAGAGAGAGAGACATGTTCAGCCACCTGTTGTAGGGGCAGAGGGTTGGTGGGTGTTTTGGAGTTTTAACGCGCTTTGGAGAGAGAGAGACATGTTCAGCCACCTGTTGTAGGGGCAGAGGGTTGGTGGGTGTTTTGGAGTTTTAACGGGCTTTGGAGAGAGAGAGACATGTTCAGCCACCTGTTGTAGGGGCAGAGGGTTGGTGGGTGTTTTGGAGTTTTAACGCGCTTTGGAGAGAGAGAGACATGTTCAGCCACCTGTTGTAGGGGCAGAGGGTTGGTGAGTGTTTTGGAGTTTTAACGTGCTTTGGAGAGAGAAACATTGTTCAGCCACCTGTTGTAGGGGCAGAGGGTTGGTGGGTGTTTTGGAGTTTTAACGGGCTTTGGAGAGAGAGAGACATGTTCAGCCACCTGTTGCAGGGGCAGAGGGTTGGTGGGTGTTTTGGAGTTTTAACGGGCTTTGGAGAGAGAGAGACATGTTCAGCCACCTGTTGTAGGGGCAGAGGGTTGGTGGGTGTTTTGGAGTTTTAACGGGCTTTGGAGAGAGAGAGACATGTTCAGCCACCTGTTGCAGGGGCAGAGGGTTGGTGGGTGTTTTGGAGTTTTAACGGGCTTTGGAGAGAGAGAGAGACATGTTCAGCCACCTGTTGTAGGGGCAGAGGGTTGGTGGGTGTTTTGGAGTTTTAACGCGCTTTGGAGAGAGAAACATGTTCAGCCACCTGTTGCAGGGGCAGAGGGTTGGTGGGTGTTTTGGAGTTTTAACGGGCTTTGGAGAGAGAGAGACATGTTCAGCCACCTGTTGTAGGGGCAGAGGGTTGGTGGGTGTTTTGGAGTTTAACGCGCTTTGGAGAGAGTAACATTGTTCAGCCACCTGTTGTAGGGGCAGAGGGTTGGTGGGTGTTTTGGAGTTTTAACGCGCTTTGGAGAGAGTAACATTGTTCAGCCACCTGTTGTAGGGGCAGAGGGTTGGTGGGTGTTTTGGAGTTTTAACGCACTTTGGAGAGAGAGAGACATGTTCAGCCACCTGTTGTAGGGGCAGAGGGTTGGTGAGTGTTTTGGAGTTTTAACGTGCTTTGGAGAGAGAAACATTGTTCAGCCACCTGTTGCAGGGGCAGAGGGTTGGTGGGTGTTTTGGAGTTTTAACGGGCTTTGGAGAGAGAGAGACATGTTCAGCCACCTGTTGTAGGGGCAGAGGGTTGGTGGGTGTTTTGGAGTTTTAACGCGCTTTGGAGAGAGAGAGACATGTTCAGCCACCTGTTGCAGGGGCAGAGGGTTGGTGGGTGTTTGGGAGTTTTAACGCGCTTTGGAGAGAGAGAGACATGTTCAGCCACCTGTTGTAGGGGCAGAGGGTTGGTGGGTGTTTTGGAGTTTTAACGCGCTTTGGAGAGAGAGAGACATGTTCAGCCACCTGTTGCAGGGGAAGAGGGTTGGTGGGTGTTTTGGAGTTTTAACGCGCTTTGGAGAGAGAGAGACATGTTCAGCCACCTGTTGTAGGGGCAGAGGGTTGGTGGGTGTTTTGGAGTTTTAACGCGCTTTGGAGAGAGAGAAACATTGTTCAGCCACCTGTTGCAGGGGCAGAGGGTTGGTGGGTGTTTTGGAGTTTTAACGCACTTTGGAGAGAGAGAGACATGTTCAGCCACCTGTTGCAGGGGCAGAGGGTTGGTGGGTGTTTTGGAGTTTTAACGCGCTTTGGAGAGAGAGAGACATGTTCAGCCACCTGTTGTAGGGGCAGAGGGTTGGTGGGTGTTTTGGAGTTTTAACGCGCTTTGGAGAGAGAGAGACATGTTCAGCCACCTGTTGTAGGGGCAGAGGGTTGGTGGGTGTTTTGGAGTTTTAACGCGCTTTGGAGAGAGAGAGACATGTTCAGCCACCTGTTGTAGGGGCAGAGGGTTGGTGGGTGTTTTGGAGTTTTAACGCGCTTTGGAGAGAGAGAGACATGTTCAGCCACCTGTTGCAGGGGCAGAGGGTTGGTGGGTGTTTGGGAGTTTTAACGCGCTTTGGAGAGAGAGAGACATGTTCAGCCACCTGTTGTAGGGGCAGAGGGTTGGTGGGTGTTTTGGAGTTTTAACGCGCTTTGGAGAGAGAGAGACATGTTCAGCCACCTGTTGCAGGGGCAGAGGGTTGGTGGGTGTTTTGGAGTTTTAACGCGCTTTGGAGAGAGAGAGACATGTTCAGCCACCTGTTGTAGGGGCAGAGGGTTGGTGGGTGTTTTGGAGTTTTAACGCGCTTTGGAGAGAGAAACATTGTTCAGCCACCTGTTGCAGGGGCAGAGGGTTGGTGGGTGTTTTGGAGTTTTAACGCACTTTGGAGAGAGAGAGACATGTTCAGCCACCTGTTGCAGGGGCAGAGGGTTGGTGGGTGTTTTGGAGTTTTAACGCGCTTTGGAGAGAGAGAGACATGTTCAGCCACCTGTTGTAGGGGCAGAGGGTTGGTGGGTGTTTTGGAGTTTTAACGCGCTTTGGAGAGAGTAACATTGTTCAGCCACCTGTTGTAGGGGCAGAGGGTTGGTGGGTGTTTTGGAGTTTTAACGCGCTTTGGAGAGAGTAACATTGTTCAGCCACCTGTTGTAGGGGCAGAGGGTCGGTGGGTGTTTTGGAGTTTTAACGCGCTTTGGCGAGAGAAACATTGTTCAGCCACCTGTTGTAGGGGCAGAGGGTTGGTGGGTGTTTTGGAGTTCAACGTCCTTTTCCACCACATACGGGTGATATCAAAGAGGGGACAACGAGAAAGAAGTCAGCACCAAATATTTGGCCCCAGCCGGGGTTCGAACTCACGACCCGAGCATTGATACTTCAACGCTCTATCCCGGCTCCGCTGTAGGGGCAGAAGCAAGGGTCTGATCAGTGAAAACGAAAACAACAGTATCGTCATGCAACTATGAATTAACTATGATTTTTTTTTAAACTGAGGCCACTAGTGCACAACCCTAATTTTACTTGGTAGGAATTGAGTTAAGAAATTTGATCGTTTATCGTAATGGCCACAAGTCAGGGTATTTGTGACGGAGCACGGTGCTGTATGCATGTTTTAAAACGCAAAAAAAAAAAAACAACAAAAGCGTTTAATGATTTGATTTTCATGAACCGTGTATCCTGCCAAACGGCTTGAAGAAATGGTCTTTCCGCTCCATAGTGATCGCTTAACATGTTTCCCAGCACAGCAGCAATTTGCCCATCAGTGCAAGAGCCGATTCAACCGGTTCTTATGCAAACAGCTCTCCATATCCCAGTGAAGTCAATGGTTAACTGAGCTGACAGGAACGAATTGGACGCATTAGCGTACCGTAAACACTTGTCAGCGTTATTAGCAAGTTTCTGGACCAAAGAGCACATTCTTCTGTTGACAAAATTCTGCTCCTTTTAGTCAGGTAATCTGAACAAGTACTTTGCAATGATTGTTCTCTCACCGATACTAAGGTTTTTAAAGAAGTAAAGTGCCTCCACTTTCCTGACTTCTTAATCCCGGCTGGGGCCAAATATTTGTTCTGGCGTTTTTCTCGTTGCCCCGTCTTCGACATCGCGCATCCGTGGTGGAAAAGGACGTTTAACTCCGTAACGCCCATACACACTACTGACTTCTTAGCAAGGGGAAGCCACAACAACAGCAACTACTACTACTACTACTACTACTACTGCTGCTGCTGCTGCTGCTGCTGCTACTGCTACTACTACTACTACTACTTCTACTTCTTCTACTACTACTACTATTGATATAATAATGCGTGTTATACAGCCGCTTTACCCAATTTCTCGACTCAAAGCGCCGCGACACTGTACCAACACGCACGCGCCCACATGAATCACGCGCATTCTCCCATCATGTGCATACGACTGACCTCAGCACATTACTATCTCGTTTAAACCATCTATTTAAGTCTATTTAAGTTTTATTTACATCCTGTTTAAACGTGAACATCTTTTATGTTTGAAAGGACCTGGTAGAAAGGGACTTTGGTTAGCCGCGAAATAATCTGTGTTGCTTACACGGCTTAAAGCCACAAATAACTAACTAATTAACTTATTAACATTGGGCGGGGGGGGGGGAAATGTATGTAATGTATGTGCGATGAATGTGCTATTGGAAGATGTATGTGTATAAATGTAGGGGGTGGTTGAGAGATGTTCTTAAAAGGCGTAAGGGTATCAGTGTTGTCTTCTTCTTCTTCTTTTTTTGAAAGATGTAGTTGTATAAATGTATGTATGGTTGTTCGATGTGATGTCTTTGTAAAAAAAAAAAAAAAAAAGAAAGAAAAAAAAAACAAACTTACTAACATTGCCGTTTGACCCTAGGCGCGTCAAAGCATTAATTTTCTTTCTCGCCAAACCGATTAACCTACTTACACGAGTTCTCGTTAACTGGTCACACTCACCATCTGAATGATAAAATTGCTACTCTCATGGCTGTCCGCCTGCGAAACAAATCGGGTTGTTTTTTGTTTTTTTGACGTGTCTAGTAAATCCTTGCCGTCTATGCGTACACATTCGTCAGTCTACCTAGATAATCAAATGATTACTGACTTGCCTGAGCGGTTCAGAACTAAGCCCGAAAAAAAAAAAAAAAACCTTAGACCTGAGGTGACCTGCGTGCTGCACACCCGGCCAGAGAGATTTTCCTGTGCCGTGAGAGGTTGAAATGTTTCAAACGTAGTTTTGCAAGAATGTCTAGGTCACCGGTCCCCGTAGTATAGTGGTTAGCAATTTGGACCACGGACCGGGAGACCCGGGTTCGAGTCCCAGCCGAGGCAAGCGGGATTTTTCCTACCTTGGTCGGCTCCTACCCAGAGCGGGTGTGCTATGGGCCCAATGGGGAGGCTGTTGCCACACACAGCCGGGATTCACCCACTTCATGGGTGCGACTTTGGGGATGCTTCCCTTGATATGACACGTCCTATGATGTGGATGATTACACGACCGGCACCGCAGGTGCCGTAGTTCCCGGGCCTGGTTAACGCCGGGATATTCATGACAGGAAGCGTGGAATGCGGCCCTTCCCGCAGTACCAAACCACACGGACCTCCATTGCATCATCTTACCATCATCTTCATCTCCATCATCATGCATAATAGATTGCCCCAGCTTTCTACTCCGCAGTGGATTCTACCCATGCCCTGGGAGGAACAGCACTGGAGCTGGTAAAGAGTTGGGGTAGAAGAAAAAAAATGTCTAGGTCGCTGCTTGCATGCTGATCCCCCAGTTCCAAGAGATTTACTTTCTCGGTTACTACTACTACTACTAATAATAATAAGGACGACTTATAAGGCGCCTATACATGAAATAAAACAGGCTCTAAGCGCCGTACATCATAAATACATACACCACTTTCATACACAGACTCACAGGGAACATTCAAAGTTAAACAATAACTCACAACAAGCAGACTGACACGGTGTGGAAGGGCAGAGTAAATCAGTAATCAGTTTTAAATAAGTGGGTTTTGAGGCAGCGTTTGAAGCTGGCACTGGACTCTGTGTGTCTAAGCGGTTTAGGAAGTTGGTTCCAAAGAGCTGGAGCCTGAAAGGAAAAGGATCTCTGACCATATGTTTTAGTTCTTACTGAGGGGGTGCTCAGAACAACTCCAAAAGTCACATTCGAGATTCCGTGGTCGCAAAGTGTCAATGAACGCAGTTAGACATTTCGGCAGGGATTCAACGCGTTAAGTAACTTAGGAGTTGTCTCTTTAATTTTGTTGTTGTTCTTTGAACGGCACACGATGTCTTCTGTTACGAAAACAGCACATACGCAATAACCTTTTGTGCAGAATTATTGTACTGCTGATCAGTAGTACCAGTGTTGTGATATTTGCGTATATGTATACGCACATTAGCTAATTCATACAGAATATTGCACATAGGTAGGGTGTGTGTGTGTGTGTGTGTGTGTGTGTGTGTGTGTGTGTGTGTGCGTGTGCGCGCGCGCGCGCGTGTGTGTGTGTGTTTCTTTCTTTCTTTCTTTCTTTTTTCGTTTGTTCTTTTGTTCCTCTTTTCTTTCTTTTTTTTTTTTTTTTGGCTGTCCCAACTCTTTGCCAGCTCCAGTGGTGTTTCTCCCAGGTCATGGGTGGAACCCACGGAGGACTCGGAAACCAGGACAATTTTTTTTTTATTATGCATGATGATGGAGATGAGGATGATAGTAAGATGATGCTATGGAGGTCCATGTGGTTTGGGACTGCGGGACAGGGCCGCATTCCACGCTTCCTGTCATAAATATCCCGGCATTGACCAGGCCCGGGAACTACGGCACCTGCGGTGCCGGCCGTGTAATCATCCACATCATACGACGTGTCATACTAAGGGAAGCACCCCCAAAGTCGCACCCGTGAAGTGGGTGAATCTCGGCTGTGTGGCAGCAGCCTCCCCATCGGGCCCATAGCACACCCGCTCTGGGTAGGAGCCGACCTAGGTAGGAAAAATCCCGCTTGTCTCGGCTGGGACTCGAACCCGGGTCTCCCGGTCCATAGTCCGAAGTGCTAACCACTACACTACGGGGGCCGGTTCTTTCTTTTTTTTCATTATACCGTTCAAATTTATATTTTCTAAAGAAAGACATCGCCTATTCCTATTTCTTTCATTCTTTGTCTTGACAGTGACCTTGGCCTCTAGAATTTTGTAACCATAGATTACACATTACGGTGATCTATGGGCGAATCGGCTCGGAGAAAAAGGAAAACGAACAGCAAAAACACGCATCCAAATGCATCCTAAATCTGGTATTACTGCTATATGACTCTGTCAGGTAATTTGTCTTACCCTGTGAAACACCTGTGTTCTTTATTTCCAAGCCAAAAGTCGTGGCTGTAGTGCACATAACTGCACCATCTTCATGTAACAAAGCAGTCTTGATTTGAGCCGCGGGCGGGGGAGGGGGGGAGGATCTCTCTCTCTCTCTCTCTCTCTCTCTCTCTCTCTCTCTCTCTGTGTGTGTGTGTGTGTGTGTGTGTGTGTGTGTGTGTGTGTGTGTGTGTGTGTGTGTGAGAGAGAGAGAGAGAGAGAAGTTCACGTATCTGGCAATTCGATTCAATCAACATTTCATGCAGGTCACAGTAATTACAATGAAAGATGAAACACGCATAATTATACACGTCTTCGATTAAATAGTTATGAACATGGGATATCCACAAAACCACCCATCCCTGTTCCGTGTCACACGCAGGTTAATGTCAGTTACCCTGAAAGGTTTTCAAAGGCAGAGATATGAGAAGACTGGAGAAAAACACACACACACACACACACACACACACACACACACACACACACACACACACACACACACACACACACACACACACACACACACACACACACAAAACATAAACATAACGTACAACGTATTTTGAGTGCATTTCACAAGAGTTTCCGGTTTTATCCGGAGTTGTCTTAACAAGGTTGAAGGGGGTGCAAGACAGAAGGGCATGCCCGCAGCGCCATCTTCAGGCCTCTTCACGAAACCGTTTCATGCAGCGGAGGGCGAAATGCGATTCGTCTCAATGGCTGCAAATCACAGAGCTCTAGAGTTGGCAAAAAGGGCACAAAACGGCATGGGTTTGACAAGCACTTAACCCTTTTTACCATTCGGCGGTAGAGCTTTTCATCGTCTCGTTAGCTGGTATGGATGATTCAAGATCAAAAGCACGACATGAACACTCGAGGATGTACTCAGTCGTCAGCAATGTCAAAAGTGATATATATGTGAAGCTGAGGGGGTGTTTGAATGCCTGAAGAAAAACCACGGAGAGGTTAAACAGGATGGCAGCTGGAAAAACGAGTGCTACTACGTTTTACAGCGTTGTTTTGCTTTGTTTTCCTCCGTAGTTTTACGTGACAATTGTGTAATAATTACGGTGTTGTTTATCGGCCGAACGGATTATCGGAAACGTATGCAAAAAGCTGGGAAAACTTAACACGCTGACTGCTTAGAAAACAGTTCCAACGGCATTTCGACAAGTACAAATAGCACTAATGTACGCCGTGCCGTCTGCCTTGAGCAAATCAGTTGTTTTCGTCCACAGTCTAGCAGCTGCAAAAAAAGAGCGGGAAGAAGCAGACGGCGCAATCCCATCCGTCGGTATTTCTCCCATAGTTCGTCTTATTTCCGGTATTACCCATCATGCATCGCCGCTAGCGATGACATGGTAAGGATGAGGACGTGGTAGATTGCCGGCAGGTGGCGAAAGACAGTAAAGAAACCGTGTCCACCAGTACTGATATGTTGTTGACTCTATTGGGAATGGTTTCGTGCTGGTGGTGCGTTCATTTTAGGGAGTTTCTGTTCGGCTGGCGCTATCTTAGTCATCCTACATACGACACACCCATCTGAGAACAACGCCGGCGTTCCTCAGTGTCTCTTCGTATCCCGGCTGGGGCCAAATATTTGTGCTGGCTTCAGTTTTCATCGTTGCCCCGTCTTTGATATCACCCGTATATGGTGGAAAAGGACGTTAAACCCCCAAACCCCCACCCCACCCTCCTCAGTGTCTCGTGACACCCAATTTGCATAAATGGAAAACAAAGATAAAAGAGATCTAAGAGAGTGTTACGAGACATCACTGACGTACTATTCACAAAGTTAGTCGCAAACTCTTTTTTTTTTTTTTTTGGGGGGGGGGGGGGGGCAAATTGTCTGTGGAGGTTGTTGCACCAGCGGGTAGTGAACCCAGTTTGTCTGTCTGCGAGGCCGCGATCGCTGCAAGCCCATGTCACGGTTTTAACGTACATGTATTAAAATATACATTGACTTGTGACGCAAAACGCTCTGTGTCCCGTTAATAGTATGACAAGCGTGGCCCCGATGTCCGAGTGGGACGACTCAGCCTTGCATGGGTCTAGCTGAGTTGTAGAAATAGAGTAGCTGAGTTGTAGAAATAGAGTTGCTGAGTTGTAGTCGGAAATACAGTTGAGGAGTTGTAGTCGGAAATACAGTTGCTGAGTCAGTTGTAGAAATAGAGTTGCTGAGTTGTAGAAACAGAGTTGCTGAGTTGAAGTCAGAAATAGAGTTGCTGAGTTGTAGTCGGAAATACAGTTGCTGAGTTGTAGTCGGAAATACAGTTGCTGAGTTGTAGTCGGAAATACAGTTGCTGAGTTGTAGTCGGAAATACAGTTGCTGAGTTGTAGTCGGAAATACAGTTGCTGAGTTGTAGTCGGAAATACAGTTGCTGAGTTGTAGTCGGAAATACAGTTGCTGAGTTTAGCTTCTGCGGTTCTGATTCCAGCTGGTTTATTTGACGCCCGGCACAAAATGAAGTCGGCCTCAAGCATATCAAGAACCATATCTTTCAAACAAAGGCCCCAAACAGCAAGAAATAACTACCGAGACTAGATTTCATAACAGATCTATTTCTGCTCGCGCCCCCCCCCCCCCCCCCCCTGTTGTTCCGTCCCTGTACTGATATATCCGCTGGTTCAGTTCAAAACGGTTGAGCGAGGATGAAATGAAGCGTATCGCGGGGGCACCATCGTGTATTATCTGTCTTGGCTCAGCAGGCGGCGAATTGGCAACTGCACCTTCAGCCTCATCCCCCCCCCCCCCCCAACACGGGCGCCTTTGTTTTCCGCTTCAGCTGATTGTCGGTTGTGTCCCTGTCGGATATCAGCCACCTGGCACACAACGGACCCGTGCGGGCCGCCTTAATAGAAGGCCAATGGCGGATGAAGATAAAGCCTGTCGTGGTATGCCGATAGGGGTCAGGGACGTGGTACAGGTTGGCGTCATTCTCATGATTCCTACAGAGGCTGTTACAATACGGTGGCTCAGCTCTGGGTGGGTGGGTGTTTGGGAGTTTAACCTCCTTTTCCACCACGTCTGGGTGATATCAAGGACGGGGCAATTACAAGAAAAAGGCCAGCACAAATATGTGGCCCCAGCCGGGATTCGAACTCACGACCCGAGCGTTGGGAGTCCAACGCTCTACCATTCGGCTATCCCGGCTCCCCGGCTCAGCTCTGCAAACCACCTCTGCGAACACACTCTAAAAAGCACGTGACACGCACGCGCACGCTTCAGTGGTGACAACAGTCTCACTCAGTCCGGTGTGAACCTGACCAGTCAGATGACTCGGTTCTGTTAGCTCGCGTGGAGCGCATCAGAGAGAAACCATATGATTTCCAAGCTGCGTCGCCAATCATATAATACCAAAGAAACGTCTCTGATCGATCTAGTCTGTTAATGACCTCAGTGAATGAACTGCGATGCCCGCGGCAACTAGGGCAAGTCCGTGCCCGCAGAGTTAGGTGTGCTGAAAGGAAATAATGTAACAGTGGGAGAATAGGCTGGCGCGCGCCGGGCCAGGGGAACTGAGCTTCAGCGTGGGCCAGGTGAACGTTGTCGCTTTGGGCCGCTTGTGGTTTCTCCCCGATCCCGGTTATCAGTCGCTCTCTGCACGGGAATATGTGACCTCAGTGCACCAGGGTCAGGCTCATTAACCAGGCTAGACGCTTCAAAGTGGCACGGGTCAGAAGAGGCATCGCTGACAAAAAGTGATCACATTGTAAATGAGGTTGTTTCCTGTTTCTTGAAGCGCCGACTGGGGAGTTACGTTAGCTCTGGTTCAGACTCAAGGGGAAAACATTTAACGTGAAAAAATGTGAGATTGTCGAAACTCACTGAGATGCCCGCTTGAAACTTTTTTTTTCAAAAACTTTTGTATAGATGTGCAACTTGTGTGACAATACGTTACCAAGTGGTTTAACTACGCCTGCCTAAAATAAGTTAGATTTTTCCCAAAGAAATTAATGTGAGCAATAGCGCATGCTTTTGGCCGTTCAGGACAGATTTTGTTTCCCCGAACGAGTTAGGGGGAAAGCATTCAGTCCTGCCACGGGAAATCGCTCTCCAAGTACAATAGTCTTCGGTATTCAAGCGCACATGTTCTGTATGATAATGTACTCGCTTAGCGGAATATTACATTAGCTTGACATAAGTAAGAGGTATGTAATATTACGGGAGGGTGGGTGGGTGTTTTGGGTTTAACGTCCTTTTCCACCACATAGGGTGACATCAAAGACTGGGCAACGATGAAAAAGCCAGTACAGATATTTGGCCCCAGCCGGGATCGAACTCACGACCCGAGCATTAGAAGTCCAACGCTCTACCATTCGACCACCCCGGCTCCCTGTAATATTACGGTATGATGTTACGGTATAACATCACGGTATAATAACACGGTATAATATCACGGAATAATATCACGGTATGCAAAATATATTTTGACTGGCTGGAACCTGTTTGACAGACAGACACAGCAGCTAAGTAAGGATGGCGCCTGAACTTTTGCCCATTCGATTGGTGAGATTACGAAACCGTTTAGCCTTTTTTTCCCCTCTTGTTCAAGCCAGAAACTGGTGCCAAGGTCCGTACTCATTTAAGAAAGAGATAGGAGCAAACTGTATAGCCCAGTTTTCAGCCAACTGAATCTTGATAAGCTGCAATTATTGACACCACGGTCCGTTATAGACAGGCAACGGAGACAGTCGTCTTTAACGCTTTGGTTCGCTGCCTCTAGATTTTGCTATGCAAGAAAACCGCGCGGCTATCGAAAGATTTGCCCTGCCCAGCCAAGATGGAGCCAAGTAATTGCTGAACAGATTTTCGCCCTGTCTCGTTGCAGTAGTCGTTTCTCCTCGCTTACACAGAAACGCAATAATCGTATAGGAAAGAGTAATGAACCAGCATATTTGCTGTGACAGCGTCGATAGATTTTCTGTCTTGGATCGCCGAAACTGCTTGTTGACTTTGAAAGCCCATAAGTCGCTGGGCCCAGACGCACGAGAGATACGCCCGTCTCAGTAGAGATATCATGTCTTAAAGATCGCGGGCATTTAGGACCGTTCGGCCAGTCAAACCGTAGTAATTTGATACGGGGGACCATGCTGGTCGCTTACTTTCGCGTACCGCGTTCAGAATCACCTGCAGCTCGCAAACTTTACCGAAATGCTTGCGCCCATTAACAGTGTTAACTGTTTACTGCCCAGCGACGTATAGGCTTTTTTTGTACGTACTTTTTACCTTTGACGTATTCTGTGCCCCCTGGCCGAAGACAAATTGGTCTGTAGGGACACAATAAAGATTTTGAATTTGAACTGGAACGTCAGTGTCCACTACTAAAAAATATGGCCCCAAACGAATGGTAAAAATTAGCCGTGGGATCTTCCAAAGGAAAGGAACACTTAAAACACGCCAAAAAAGCATCAGACGGTGATACCCGTGATGGCTCGTCAGTGTAGTCTTTTCTCTCAGTCAAAATGATCATTCTTTCTTTTCTGTCTAGAAACTCAGTCGTAGGAAAATAAAGGAACTGATGGGCTGATTGCTGGTAGGTGTTGTTGATGATGGCGGTGTTGATGTTCAAGTTGTTGTCGTTGGCAGGGGCAAAGGTTTGTTGTGATCACGATTTGTAATGCATGCGACGGACATCAGTCCATGGGATGGACAAATCGCACATTTTACCTTTTCCCTTTTGTTTTGGGTATCTGGTACCTATCAGTAAGCATTTATCAGAGTTGAGCCACATCCCTGCTGGTGTTTACAAACCTCTCTGTTACACCTGGAACCCGGCTACGAATCGTCCCGCCAGGTAAAGATGATGGGCTGTATTAGCGCGCGTCCCTAGGGTACGGCCATTATTCGGGCACCTGCGTCAAGGCCCCACGCTGACAGATTTGTTGCCGAAGCGCAGCATCCCCGTGCAGAGGCCCCTACTGTCGGCCTATCGCAGGGGATGGCGGCTTCCATTAGTCCGGAGTGGAGATGAGATGCCGAACGATTGGATCATTCTTATCACCCATCTCGGCTGTGTGCCGGGCACACAGCATCCGCTAGTCTACGACTGTACACATATACATGCTTACTTCTCCGACGTCTGTGAAGGCGACCGACATGAAGGAACTATAGGAATAGGAACTGATTGCAACCTTGAGGAGCTTCAGCGTCAGATTTGAGTTCCCAGTGTGAATAGTGAATGGGTAACGAAGAGCCAGTGTCAGTTATTTAAGAGCTGCAGGACTGATGTAACAGGGTTTCGCAGAACTGTGAACCTGTTGGTGAAACAGTTTGTGGGCGTAGTTTGCTTTCTGCAGAAGTGTCAAGTCTGATTTCACTGATACCTCGTGACGAAACGGAAATGTTTCAGTGGACGCTTCTTCAGACAAACACCTCCTATCCTGTTTCCAGGCTCGAAAGCTACGGAATAGGACTTGGTACTTTTATCTGATGTGAACGTGTGGTCGAAAGCTGTAGTGATGTTCCAGGTAAGTTTTGGACGATAGGATTTCTGAGTGTGTGTGTGTGTGTGTGTGTGTGTGTGTGTGTGTGTGTGTAGCGGGGGGGGGGGAGGCGGGGGGGGGAGGGGTATGTCCATGTCACCACCCTTCCAAGAGGAAAATGTCCACCGACGTACCTTCGATAACTTTCGTTCCTGTTTCTGATATATAATCATACACACAAGCATGTACTCTAAAGAAACAATGCATGCACTACAAACATGAACTCATACGCATTCCAAATAGAGCCATGGCACCAGCAAGAATAAGATGGTTAGTCACAGTGCTGTAAGCCATGCAAAACAGAGCTTCGGATCAATTTCAAGTCATGCAAGCACCTGGGCAACCTAAACCCAAGCAAACTATAAACTTTAAACAAAGCGAAGCCATGCACATATACTTGAAAGCAATGCAGTAACACCGGATGACTTTCATATCCAAACAAATGCTTTTGTGTTGTGCATTTTCCGGCCTCAGCAGGTACCATGGAGAGTTTTTTTTGTGTGCGAGGGGTAACGGCGTGAGTGCACCTGTACGGAAGACGGTCATACCGTTGACCGCAAAAAGAAAGTTTCTTCTCGAAACGCACGAGCCGTCGATGTCTCGTATCCTCGGGTGACTTATTGTGACTAAGGATCTGTACGGATTAAACAACGACTTTAAAGCAGGGACATTCACTCTCGTGTCGGCATGCATGCTTTAGAGTTGTCTTCTTGCTGTGCGGAGTACACTGCCTTGGTACAGGGCAGGGCAGTGCGTAATCAGGCAAGATGTTGTGAGTGTGGCCAGATCTCCACCTCAATTCTCTGGTGGTGCATATTATAATAATAATAATAAGAAGAAGCTCATTAATATAGGCGCTTTATCCCAAATATTTGGCTCTAAGCGCCGCGAGCTAAACCCAACACGCACGCTCACGTGAATCACACGCATTCTCTCACACACTGGACATGAACACATTACAATCACGTGGTGCGAAGGGCCAGCTCAGCAATTTAAATTTCGGAATTTTTAGAATTGCATTTATTTTTTAATTTTGTGGGCTGAACGTTTCCAAAGCAGAGGGGGGGGGGGAGGAAGCCGGAGTATCCGGAGAGAACCCCCGACGGTCGGCCCGAATGGACGGTGCCACATACAAGAAAGAAACATTCTTCGCCGCGAGTGGGACTCGAACCTGACCTCTCGCACAGTTGGTGACTAAGTCTTAACCACTAGACCACCGACCGCCGATTGTGGGGCGGTGGCGGGCGCTGGGCAACAACTGTGCCAATTAGCTTAGGGAAGGCGTGCGATTTTACGATCCATTTGGTCGAGAAAGGGCTTAGGCTATCACTTGCTCTTTCCGGATAAACGAGGCGTGTTGCTTGGCAGACACACGACAGGCTTTTGCTGCGAGCAATTCGAGTAGAAACTGGCCCAATTACGCAAGCTGAGATCTGACAACCGCCGTCTGCCGTGCCAGGTCATTTGCCGAGCGCTGATAACACGCATGCGGGACACAGTGACCATTCACCGTTTTTGTTTTTGTTTGTAATGAAGTCAGAGTAAATGTAATTGTTTGTTTGTTTGTTTGGGGTTTTTTGGAGGTTTGGGTTTTTTGTGTATGTTTTTTCTTGTTTTGTTTGTTTGTTTGGAGGTTTGTTTGTTTGTTTTTGCCTGTGGCTTTTGTTGGTGTTTTTCTTGTTGTCGCTGTTTGCTTTGTTGCTTTTGTGTTTTGGTTTTGTGTTTTGTTTTTTTCGGTTGTTGTTGTTTTGTTTGTTTTGTTTTTATTTTGTTTTGGGGTTGTTGTTTTTTTGTCTTGAGGGTTTTTTTTTTTTGTTTATTTGTTTAAGGGGGGGGGTGTTGGTTTTTTTTTTTTTTTTTTTGGGGGGGGGGGTTGGTTGTTGTTGTTTTGTTTTGTTTGTTTTTTTTAAGGAGGGGAAAGGCCGGCGCGGGTGCAAGGGGGGGGGGGGGTCGAGGATTGGGGATACTTGGGATGGGGAGGGGGGTTACTAGGATGTCAATGCACGAGATCCAAGGTGTGATTACACTGACCGCTGGGACCGCTGAGAAAGGCAATAAAGCCGAAATGCTGGCATGACATCATCGGTGCGATTTGTTGCATCTTTTCATTTTGCATAGAACTGACTCCACGGACCCCTTCACCCCCCCCCCCCTCCTCCCCCCTCCCCCACCCCCCCACGCCCCCACCCCCAAAATATACACTCAGGGAGGTGTACAGTAAACTAGTCTGCTGCTCTCCGTCTGTTTCAACGAGACTGATAACAACATACTGTTGTATATCAGATAATTAATTGTGTTTCAACATGTCTGTCGCCTTGAGCCGCGATGCCAGTGGTCAGCTGGTCGTTGACCGTCTGGAGTTTCACTTCAGTCTTGTCAGTCTGGGAATCCCCAGCTGGCATTTCAAGCGTGCTCAGAGCTCAAAGCTCAAAGAGAAGGCTGTCAACACTGTGAACTGACTGATCTGACCGAGTTCGCGTAACGTAGCGCATCAAGGGGTACTTTGTCTAACGTTGTCCTCAGACTACGTACCAGAGATGCAAATTTGGAGGAAAACGCTATATGTTCCTCTTACACATAACGTTGCAGATGACACCCTAGAAATGCTTTAACATTCACACAAAAAAACCCCACAAAAATCAGGCAGCCATAGACTCATGTGTAGAGTAAATTTTAACAAATTCCAATGTTCCGTTTTTTTGGCAATGTTGGCAGCAACCACATACCCCCTCATTCCACGGTCGTCTGCTGGCTCCTGTGCCAGCCGCGCATGAATACAAAATAGTCCACAAGCCATCCTCATTTTCCCCTAATTTTACTATTACCTGGCATGAAACTTGTTTACAAAGCCAACAAAAAGCACCAGATTGCCATTTTTTTTTTTTTACTCTGCACACAAATTTTAAAAGGGGCAAAGATTTTCTACTATATTTAGCCGAGTTCTTACTACATGACCCGGAAGCTAAAACCGTTCTGTAACCTCACCAGCGTTCTGGCCATTTGCAAGAAGAAGAAGATTTTGCCAAGAAGATTTTTTTTTTTTTTTGGGGCCGGCTCTGAGCCCAAGGGGCTTTTAAAGCCACGATACAGTCAAAATTATATGATTTATTGTGTCCTCTTTTTCTCTCTTTTTGCCCCACCTCACCATCACCCCCCTCCCCCCTCCCCCTACACCTCCACCCCTATGCAATCAGTGTCTTTAAAGTTGCTAATATCATGAGTAAATATTTTCGCTACGATCTGTAATTTTTTTTATGAAGAGAAGACAGATATTTTCCATAAAATCCCTCATGAATGGTCTTATCAAGCCTTTTGAAGTTCCACGGCCGACTACAGTTAACGCTTGCAAAAATGTACACCCGGACTTCTATCGTATGAAGCCATCTCTCTCTCTCTCTCTCTCTCTCTCTCTCTCTCTCTCTCTCTCTCTCTCTCTCTCTCTCTCTCTCTCTCTCTTATGCACGCGCGTACACACACAAACTCTCTCTCTCTCTTTCTCTCTCTCTCTCTCTCTCTTTGTTTTTTTTTCAGTACCCTTTAATGTAGAATAGCTGGACATCATGTAAGATGTAGGCAGCAATGCCTAAATGCTCTATCCTGAAAACAACAACAACAAAAATACCGTTTCATCATCATCATCATCATATCTCTCTCTCTCTCTCTCTCTCTCTCTCTCTCTCTCTCTCTCTCTCTCTCTCTCTCTCTCTCTCTCTCAGTACCCTTTAATGTAGAATAGCTGGACAGCCTGTAAGATAGCAAGCAATGCCCAAATGCTCCTGAATAAAAAATAAAAAAACACAAAAAACACGTTTCATCATCATCTCTGTCTCTCTTATTCTCCCTCGTTTCTGATACCGCCGCTCGTAACATTTACTTGCTGCTGCACATGAAACAGATTAATATATATACTCCCAGGCCTTCGCATGCCACCAATAGCTCTGCTTGAAAAAGAAAAAAAAACAAAAACCCAAAAACAAAAAAAAAACTTGTATTTGTGAATCGTGATAAAACCCCGGCGCTCTGGAAGCGTTTTAAGGCCACCGCTTGCATTTGCCTCGAATCTGATTTTCTGCTCAACGCGATAAAGCGTGAGCCATTTAGATTTCACACATTAACGGGAAATTTGAAGTAGCTGTATGTCCCTTTTATTGCGGCAAATAGCTGCAGTGTAATTGTGTTATTTTTCACTCTTTTCTAGGGCAGTGCTTACGTCAGATAGATGGACTGAAAGCATTTACCATGTTTTGAACAGTTGGGTTTGTTTTTTGTTTTGTTTTTTGTTTTGTTTTGTTTTTCTTGTTGTTGTTGATGTTGTTTGTGACGTGTCCCCATTTGTTTAATGTGTGTATATGGCGGTTTTAGTCTGGGCGGTCGGTGGCCTAGTGGTTAAGAGACTCCGCCACCAATGCGAGAGGTCAGGTACAATTTCCACGCGGGGCGAAGAAAAAGGCTCTTCTCGTACGTGGCACCGTTCATTCGGGCCAACCGTCGGGGTTTCTCTCCGGGTACTCCGGCTTCCTTCCCCTCTGCTTTTGGAAATGTTCAGCCCACAAAATTTGAAAATAAATGCAATTCTAAATTCCGAAACTGAAATAGCTGAGCTGACCCTTCGCACCACGTGATCGTAATGTGTTCTTGTCCAGTGTGTGAGAGAATGCGCGTGATTCACGTGAGCGTGCGTGTTGGGTTCAGCTCGCGGCGCTTTGAGCCAAATCAAGAAATTGGGCAAAACACCTACACAATACTCAGTTATTATTATTATATTCAAAATGTACCAGCCTTTACAGACCCTATATTGCAAACCTGCGCAATTATTTCTTATCCTCTGTAAATGAAACAGCAAAACAGCACATTGAGATATAAATAGATACAATTTAACGTAACAGACTGAAAGACACGGGTTAAAAAGAGAGAGGGGGGGGGCAGCAGCAACAACAACAACACAAGAAGGACATCAAAATTTACGTACTAAAGCTTCTGACTATATAACGGTCACTTACAATCTATATCTCATACAGGCGTAAGGACACAATTTGACCGTAGGGTCATGTTTGGTGCTTGTCTGAGGTACCCTGTTCGGTAAGTGTGCTAGGGGAGCCGGGGTGGCCGAATGGTAGAGCGCTGGACTTCTAATGCTCGGGTCGTGAGTTCGTATCCCGGCTGGGGCCAAATATTTGTGCTGGCTTTTTCATCGTTGCCCCGCCTTTGATATCACCCGTCTGTGGTGGAAAAGGACGTTAAACCCCCAAACACCCAACACCCAACCGGCAAGTTTGCTGGTCTGTAGTGATTTTTGTTGTCATGGAAAAGCGTGATTTTCGTGGTTTTTGTGTTATGTAGGTCAAGGTGCATGGCACAAAAAAGAGGCAAGCTGTCAGTGAAGCTGGGACTTTCTGCACAGAGGTGGGTCACAAGTGAGGCAAGCGGGTTTATGTGAACTGCCTCTCTGGCCTTAAGAAAAAGTAGACGTGCATTACTCCAGTGAGGCCTGAGCGGAAAGGAGACATTCAAAAAATTTTAAAACCCCTGTCAGGTGCATGCCTTTGAATGGTCTGCTCATGGCAGTAATTGTTTCTAGATTGAAGCATTTTAAGGGGTGACAATGATGCCTGAAGCTAATAGGGAATATATAGGCATTTTGAGGCCCTGTGTATTTGTGTCCTTCGCCCACACGTTACTGGAACACGCAGTCCAACACAGTTCTTGAAGAATTTACTTTAAATCTGAACATACAACGCAAGCTGTAGCTTTAGTTTTACGCAAACGCTACGCTGGAATCATGTCTGCCCTCCAGTTTATGCTGTGGGATACCGGCGTCGACGCCCTGTCTTTCATCAGGTTTATCTGGGATTACTTCTGTGGATGTAATTCTCGCTATTGGTTTCCAGGACTAATCACTGTGGAAGAATAGCGCGCCAGACAGCACGATCCAAATTGCTGGAAACGAACATATTTAATTCTGCATTCATGTTGCACGTGTCGGGGGCCTGTGCTGATGTCCCCAATTTCCCCTACAACGACTTTCACTGGATTCGACAACGCTCAATCATTATCAACTCGAATTATCTAGAAATTAGTCGGGTGATATCGCGCGATACAAGCCGATCCAAGTTGCTGGAAACGAACATATTTAATTCTGTATTTATGTTTTACCTGTCGGTGGCCTGTGCTGATGTCCCCAATTTCCCGTAACGACTTTTACTTGATTCGAGAACGCTCGATCATTATCAACTCGAATTATTTAGAAAGGGGTGGGTGATATCGTGCGATATAAGCCGATCCAAACTGTTGGGAACGAACATATTTGATTCTGCATTTATGTTGCATGTGACGTAGGCCTATCCTGAATCCCCGATTTCCTGCAACAACTTTCATAGGATTCGACAACGCTCAATCATTATCAAACCGAAATTTTGAGAGACGAATAGGATCAGTGGTATCGCGAAATGAGCTTATTGTGTTGTAAGTGCCATAATCACGTGATGTAATAGTGTAAGTTCCGAAAAACACGACCAGGCTTTGTCAGTGGTGATTAGCGACTTTATCGTTTATTTTTGACATTTCCGGCCAAGCTAGCGTAACGAAAAGCTCTGGCCGGGACAGAAACCGGGTTAACACAGAGAACATATGTAGCATGTTATGTCAATAAAACGTGTGGTATCGCGCGATAACGGTTGCAGTGTCATGGTAGGTTCTTACAGTTGTCACACCTTTGATTGCAATCCAATTTGCCACCCACCCGACACACAGTCAAAATCACACACACACACACACACACACACACACACACACACACACACACACACACACACACACACACACACACACACACACACATTAACACAGATTAACGTTTCAAAAGATTCTGAAAATTTTCATCTGTACAGATGTCTAGAGATATGAAGAATTTAGGTCCTGTCTGAAGTTGACGTTTTGATATCATGTAAGCCAAAAGGTTAAATAGCCGTTCGAAGCGCCTGACTACTACATCACAAAACATTAGGTCCGCGACAAATTTAACCAAACCGCTTGAAATGCTTCATGAAAGAAAATCGCTGTAGTCCTGCCGGTGTTCTCTTCGGAGATATTTTCATCTTGCTAACTTCGCAAAATCACAAAGGAGGCGAGCCACGCTAAGATTACCTCCTAAGTAGCAGACATTTGCGTCAGTTCTTTCTTTTAGGGTCTGAAGAAAAAGCCTTTGATGCTACTGTGTTTAAAGGGCATGTGTAGGATTCAAACATAGAACCTTTAAGCTGACATTTTTGCCGTCCCGGTGGAGTCATAACCAGGCGTTGCTGCGAGTTGGTCTGACAGAAGCATGCTGCCCACGCATGGCCCAGAAGGGAAAAAAAGGGGGAAAAAAAAAGGTTTTACGTGTCGTCCGTCAGATCTTTCGTCACGAAATGGTTTCCATGGTACTACAATCCGTTTATCCCCAGTTAGGGAACCTTTGATTCTCACGTGACGTCAGTCCCATGTCCGCGTACATGAGCCAAACGACCCCTTGACTGACTTCGTTTTGGTTTTAGTGTCATTGCTAAGTATGTTTTTGCTGTTGCTGTTGTCTGTTGTTGTTTTCAATTAATCGTGTATCTCATAGCTTGATTTCTTTGCTCAATTCTTCTTATGTTTTTATGTTGTTTCCATAGTAATGGAAACAACATCATAGGACGGGCTAAAATTTCCACGTTCACAGGCAAGCCTCTGTGGTACAAACGCACGTCACTGCTGATCTCCCGCAGAGACGATTTTGCAAGTGTA
Organism: Batillaria attramentaria; assembly: GCA_018292915.2. Classification (NCBI taxonomy): domain Eukaryota; kingdom Metazoa; phylum Mollusca; class Gastropoda; family Batillariidae; genus Batillaria; species Batillaria attramentaria. The sequence continues at coordinate 1,262,011 of JACVVK020000034.1, forward strand.
ACTCTGACAATGACGTAAGAAAACGTGCGTCATCGATGCTGACGTGTATGGTGCAGCGAATGCACTTTTCCTCCTCAGTGAGTGCAGTCCGTGTGTATGTGAGTGTGTGCGGTGTGTCCAGGCCTGTTTCTCCGAAAATACTCAACCGAATGGATTCAAATTTGGGGTCTCCAAATATATCAAAATTTGTGATTAGAGGAACCGAGCGTGGTGGCGATTGCTTAAGTGATTTGGGAGTTATCGCCCTTTTGAGACAAGTTGGTTGTCTGGCGTTTACAGGCGTAATATTTATTTAAATCACTCAATTTTTTGGCAGTAGATAGCTTGAATACGGACTCTGAACAGAGTCACTACTAGAAAATGGTCGCTCTTGTAGTTTTCATGTAAACCGAACCTGAGTTGACATTGCATGTGAACCAAGTTCAGATGTGTGTATCTCCGAAACTACTCAACCGATCGATTTCAATTTTGGGGTTTCTTAATGAATCAAGATCTTTGAATAGAAGGCCCGATCCAGGTACAATTGCACACATGATTTTTGAGTTACCCCCCTTTTCAGAAAAAAGTGGCTTTCTGGCGTTTAAAGGCGTAATATTTATCTAAATCACTCCATTTTTTGGACATAGATAGCATGAATACGGACTCTGAACACAGTCTATTCTGGAGGTTGTCGCTGTTAAACTTTTGACGTAAGCCGTACCTCATGAAAGTGCTGGTGAACCCATTTTAGGTCTCAAAATCGCTCCTACTATATATAGATAATGTGTCTGGGGTGCCATAAAACATATATTTAAAAAAATAGAAAAATTCGTTGCAGCCGTTATCGTCAGTTGACTCGAAAATTTGTACTCAAAGCACATTTCCTCTACACAAGCCACACGCCTCACAAACATCGCAGAAAAGGCACACGCGCACTGACGCAAAACTGTATCAGCGTCAATTTGCCGACGTCATGTTTGATTGACGTGATGTTGGCATTTCTTGGGGGTGTGTCGCCACTTTTCGGAAGTTCTCTATTTGTAGACGGGGAAAGCGGGAGTTTCATTGATGTAGTGAGCTTTGTTTTTCCCACTGACTCTCACTCAATAGCATAGTAGAGTGAGAGAACACCACATAGGTCTCAATGGAGCACATGCACAAACGCGGCTCGCGCGAGTCTGTGTGTGTGCGTGCTTGCATGCGTGTGTGTGTGTGTGTGTGCGGGCGCGCGCGTGTGTGTATGTCTGTGTGTGTCTGTGTGCGCGCGCGCGCAGCAGACATACCACATAGTGAAAAAAACGTTCTCCGCGCAGACTTGTCTGTTAAACATACTGAGCCGGTATTAATTCGATCTGTACACTGCGCAGCAGCAACACTTCAATTTTCATGGGGCTGCCCAGTTTCATTGCAAGAATTGTATCAAAGTTATTACGTCAAATGTATTATGCCCAGTGAGGAAAAACGTCATAGATTTCAAAGAAAACAACTTGACGTCTCTCTTCCAAAACCAAGATTGGTCTGACAAGCCCGATCAGTTGTTTCCATTCACAGAGAGAGAGAGAGAGAGAGTGTGTGTGTGTGTGTGTGTGTGTGTGTGTGTGTGTGTGTGTGTGTGTGTGTGTGTGTGTGTGTGTGTGTGTGTCCTCCCGAATACATGGCATTACAAAAGAACGATCGTGACGACAGCAGGTGATTAAATGGAAATAACATATTGGGCTGGTGGCCATCTTGTTTGTATGTTTGTTTGTGTGGGTTTTTTTTTCCTTCTTTCTTTCTTTCTTTTAATTCTCTTGTGCTTTAATAATACCATTATGTTGTACGTAACTCGTAGTTTAGTGCTCAACGGCAAGTTTGAAAAATGGTTATTGTAACCAACATCTTATACCGTTGTTAAATAAAGCATCAAAGTCCAAGTCAAAGTCAGTCACAGGGCCTAGACAGACAAACTGATATAACAACGTTACGCATGTGGAAAAGTATTCGGCGACTTGTGTCGAGTCGACTACACTGACTACACGTCTTACTTAGACATGCACTTGTTAATTGTCAATAATTCAGTTGTTCTACAGGAGCCGGAGTGGCCGAATGGTAGAGCGTTGGACTTCTAATGCTCGGGTCGTGAGTTCGTATCCCGGCTGGCGCCAAATATTTGTGCTGGCTTTTTCATCGTTGTCCCGTCTTTGATATCACCCGTATGTGGTGGAAAAGGACGTTAAACCCCAAAACACCCACCCACCTACCCACCTTTCAGGATAGTTTGGCGTTTCTATGGTAAAATGGACTCAAGGGAAAGAAATGAGTAATTGGACCCTGCAAGGGGAGGAAAACTGTGCTTGGTGCTTTTTGCTGAGTATTTTATGGAAAGATGGTAAAAAATAATAAAAATTCAGAAATAATAAGTTAACTAACAAGGTGGGGTTGCATGTGGGAACGTTTGTTTGTTTGTTTGTTTGTTTGTTTGTTTGTTTGTTTGTTGTCGTTGTTGTTTTTACTGTTTATTCACACACCCCTGATGCAGCCCCAATATTGAAAGGGTTAGTCAGTGTTTGTCTGTTTGTTTCAGTGTTTTGAATTTCTTTTGTATTTTTCTTATTCTCGTCTCTGCATGGAACCACCGGAGAAGAAGCAATGAAGCAAAAATCTAGCACCTTAGTACAATTTAATTTTAGGTGCAGAACATGCATGTATCATGGTACAGCCATAATTGTGCCTCTTCTGCGCGGCTTCTAGGTGGTGGAAATATTGATTGACCGTAAGGAAGGGAATGAACCGGGAGATGCGTCTTCTACAAAAGCGAGTATTGCCTCCCTTTTGCCTGCGCCGACCAGACGTGTCCGCGATGGCTACACGGTACTGTGATGATTATGTTATTCATTCTCTTCAGACTTGAAGCCGGTGGAAAAGAGTTTTGGAAATTAATACGGGGCAAGTCGCGTTTGCGATATCGAGGCTGACATGGGTAGGTTTGCAGCACATAGTGCGTGCGACAGCGTGCGCACACACTGTCACTGACACACACACACACACACACACACACACACACACACACACACACACACACACACACACACACGCGCGCGCGCGCGCGCGCAGATTTAATGTTCTGTTTTAAACTACTACAAACTAACGAACGAGTAATAAAGGTCTTCCTGTCTTTACCTGCTGCAGTATTGCCACATAGAAATATTTTGGGTGCTCAGACTCTGTGTGTGTGTGTGTGTGTGTGTGTGCGTGCGTGCGTGCGTGCGTGCGTGCGTGCGCGCGCGCGCGCGTGTGTGTTGATTTATGATACTTTCACGTTGTTCCGAACAATTCAATCGAATTTCACCACGAGGACAAAAAAGTAATCTGATCTGATCAAGGAAACGCAGCGACTAACACTGAACAATAAAGACATAATTATTTTACCGAATGTTGGGGCGTAAGTCGATTTGCGAAAAGAAATAAAAGAAAGGAAAAAAAGTATACGCTAGACGTCTGACGGGGGATTCTTTATCATTCTCAAAATAATGTCGATAAGCAGATCAAATCTAAAATCATAGAGAGAGATCAACGAAAACTTTCTCGTCACTGTGACAGGCACGGGAGATTAGACTGGGATCTGCCGCCCACTCAGTAAGCAAGTCCCTAATGTATAAACAGGGGGGATAAAAAGCAAATGTCAGCGATGTATAGATTTATGGCCCCTCAAAATCAAAAATATTAATTCGTGCTAAGGGAGGTAAAACTTGCCAACATTTCACTGGCTTGCGGTAGGAGGATTTTAGCAAATGTCACGTGGCCGGTGGTAGATTAAATCGTCTGAAGACTGCTTCTCTCTCTCTCTCTCTCTCCTCTCTCTCTCTCTCGCTGCTATCTTTTCTCGTTTTAAAGGATTACAAGGAAATCTACGGCTCACAGGTGGATACAGCGTATTTCATACCTCGAGTTGGTTTTTGTTTTGTTTTGTTTTGTTTTGTTTTGTTTTGTTTTGTTTTGTTGTTGTTGTTGTTGTTGTTTTTTGGGGGGTGTTGGGGTTTTTGTTTTTCTGTTTTGTTTTGTTTTGCTGTTGTTTTGGGATTTTTTTGTTTTGTTTTGTTTGTTGTTGTTGTTGTTTTTGGGAAAGGGGGTGGGGGTGGGGGGTGGGAGGTGTTTAGGTTGCGTATACAGAAATGCTATACATGCTGGCATCCACTTTGACTACAAACCCCACCGGTGAAATAGGATTTTGAACATGAGCACATGGTATGGTATGCATGTCTACACGAACGCGACACAGTCGCCAATGATAAACTAGTCTGCTCGTGAATTTCGACCCGATTTGGTCAGGAAAATTCCCCAGCCCACCAAACAGAAAGACTAACAAGGAGACAGTCAGAGGACCAGGCCACCATATAATTTTTGGGATGAGCGTTTCAGGCGGTAACCCATTTAAGCTTGACGCTGTTCATCCGGCGCGAGTGTCTGCGGCCCGGTCTTCACACAATCATCAAGGAGCAGCACAAACACAGGAAAACCTTTTACACTGGCAGGTGTTTAGTCTAGACAGCTGTTGTCCCTGACGCTTGAGTGGCCTCCCTTTCCGCCACCTCTCTTGTCAAAGAGGAAAACCAGATCTAGTGACGGTTACCGCCACCTCTCGTCCCCTGTTCTCAATTATTACCTACAGTAGGTCCTTTTCGTCTCCTGGCAAGAAAAGCGATCCTGCGAACGGCCAGAGTACGAAAACAGAGCTTTACCAACCGAAACTGTTCAAGCCGCCCATGGTCGAATTCTGGGCGAGGTTGGAGTGGGCGTGGGTCCTTAATACGGTTGCCCGTGGGTCCTTAATACGGTTGCCCGTATCGACAGTAGGGGGTGTGAGGCTAGCGGCCAATACCAGGCCTGTCCGGCAGTCAAGTGCCGGCCGTCAGCGATTCGTGCCTCGTGCCGCTCAGGGTGGCTGGCTGCAGCACGGTTCTTCAAGTGCTCGCTGAAATGATCACCGTGACTGTCGGAACAACGCCCCAGACCACAGTCACAAAGATGCCAATTTTTTTAATTTTTTTTACTACTTTATTATCCTTTTTTGGGAAATTCAGGCTGCTTTCCCCTTAGGAAGCGCGTCGCTGCTGTGCTGCGTCATCCAACCAATCTATCCTTTTTTTAATTTTTGAAGTTTGCTGGGTGAAGAAAGCCGGAAAACCCGGAGAGAAAATCCCCGATGAGCAGCACGGTAGCCAGGAAAAACTGGTATCACATAAAATTATGTGGCTCGACATGGGCTCGAACCCACGCTTCACCGTGACCGAGGTGATGGCCGTTCAGTAACGTGACGCACCCGCTAAGTCGAACGCGCTGCGTATTAGACCACCGCTCACTCCCCCACGTACACCCTGTGCATTACACAGGTGAACTTCGACCCACTCCACTCCAAAGAGAGGGATGCTCCTACCGATGGCTAGTCACTAGTCAGTGTGTGTGTGTGTGTGTGTGTGTGTGTGTGTGTGTGTGTGTGTCTCAGTCTTGTTCCAGACCACTGTGTATAAACTTGGCTGCCAAAAAAAAAAAAAAAAAAAAGCTATGACTTGAACTGTGGTTGATGGTAGCGAAAGAGTTAGATACACAACCTCTCCGAGCGAACGTTGCTGATGAACTGGATGTATGCGACGTACCTCTTACGTCACAGCCAGGTTGGCTTCAGTTTCTGCCGCTCGAGCTAGTGTCCCATTAAGCCTCATCACTTTTCCTTACTGAACCCTAAACTGCATTTTTCTAGTCTAAAAATAAACGTGCTAATGCCTGACACAAATGTAAGTGCCTTGGGCACGCTCTGGCCTTGGACCATGACAAATTATGACCGAGGTGCAGGACCTTGTGCCCGAGCTTCAACGTTCATTTTTTTTTTTTTTTTTTTTTTGGGGGGGGGGCTACAGTGGCCATTTCAGCTTCAATATTCTTTGCCTCTTTGCTCTCTGGTTTTCCCGTGAATGCACAAGTTGTGTGAAATGTCATGGTGCTCACTGGAGTGTGCTGGTATACTGCGTGACCCTGATCCCAGAGTAATATTTTTCCCGGCCAGTTCGAGAACGTCATAACATTTACCAGGCTAAGGAATGAAGTGGCACCTCCAGCACCCCCAAATACAACCCAGAAGACGGATACCACTTGCTGGGACGACGGGAACAGGTCAAGCTCTTTCGCCTGAGGACTGGACACAATCGCCTGTACCATCACATGCACACAAAATTTGGCATTGGGCAGAGTGGGGAAAGTGCCCTTGTGGTGAGGGACCAATGACAACAGACCACATCCTTCAAGATTGTACGACGCATGTAGCATCCAGGAGGAAGTACTGGCCGACACCGACAGCGGTGGAAACCAAGCTATACGGCGCCCTGGAGGAGCTGCCACGGACGGCAGCCTTCATCGAGAACACCGTGCTGCTCATCTAACGAGAGGCGAACAAGGAAGAAGAATTTACCAGGCTCCGCTCAAGGCTTCACATTTTACTGTCAGAACTTTCACCAGGGAACAAAGCCAAACCGCAGAAACAACTAGTGTGGGTTTGGACTGGACGGCTGGGACACATGTATTTAGCCGAGCTGTCGTCGGACTGGCAATGCTCGGGTCGTGAGTTCGATTCCCGCCTTGTCGGACTGGCAATGCTCGGGTCGTGAGTTCGATTCCCGCCTTGTCGGACTCGCAATGCTCGGGTCGTGAGTTCGATTCCCGCCTTGGAGCCCAAGCTTTTCAGCTGGTCTTTCCTCCGCCTTACTCCGCCTTTGATAACTGTCACTGTTAGGCCGATGTCACGCCTCTGTTCTTTTAGTCCGAACAAACAGCGAGCATGGTGGTTTTTCTGTGTTTCTCGTGCGACATGTGGCTACAACATGCCTTTGCTTTAATTTTTCTGGAGCGTGTTTTAAGCCGTTTTGCGTGATTGTTCGGACAACAACGTCTCCCGTGTGTCGGGAGCCTAATTAGGTGGTGAAAAAGGACGTAGCTTACCAAACAAACTAGGATTCAAGCTCTGGCTGGTTGAACTTGGTACTCATATGTCAGATGGTCGCTTGTGTTGGTCCCGAAAGTGAAACACGTCTTCTAGGCCATGTCTGTGAAACCAAATTACAGTGGACATATACTGATGTGTGCCTCAGTCTGTGCCGCCTACGTCATACTTTCATTGAAGGGCTGTCTCTTGAGGGAGATTATTCTTTCCGATGCCGTCATTTCCTGCAGGAAGATATGAGAAGTCATTTCAGAATTTCCGTTTTCACCACCACAGTCTGCTCACGTGCACACGGAGAGAGCACCTTAATCCCCACCAAGGCTTTCCCTTTTACTGAACTGTCATCTTCTGACATGGGATACAAGACTGGATCTCTCTCTCTCTCTCTCTCTCTCTCTCTCTCTCTCTCTCCCCCCCCCCCCCCCCGGCTCTTCTCTTTGTATTTCTTTTCTGTCTGAAGTTTTCTTTCATCATTTATCGGTTGTGGTGGCAATGGCTGACTTAGAAGTGACACTGAAACCGTGCGGCCGGCATCAACTCAAGTCTCTGATGTTCCGTTGTAAATGAACTTGTTCAAGTTCTCTCTCTCTCTCTCTCTCTCTCTCTCTCTCTCTCGGGGAGCCGGGGTGGCCGAATGGTAGAGCGTTGGACTTCTAATGCTCGGGTGGTGAGTTCGTATCCCGGCTGGGGCCAAATATTATTTTGTGCTGGCTTTTTCATCGTTGCCCCGTCTTTGATATCACGCGTATGTGGTGGAAAAAGACGTTAAACACCCACACGCCAATCTCTCTATCTCTCTCTGAAAGGACAAGATGGAAGAAAAGCATGTTAGCCTACCTCGTTTTATACTTGGAAATCAGTTTCATTTTATGCTTTTACATTGGGGTATGCACACGCATGAGTCCAACTTATGAGGTTACTTTTTCTTAGGGGCGGGGTGGATGGTGGTGAAGGGTGGTTTGCAGGGAAGAGAAAACATACAGAAGCCACATGGCCATCAAACAGCTCAACCCTAACCCTTACCGCTTTCCGTTGCATTGAATTGATCTTTTCTTTCTTCCTTTCTTTCTTTCTTTCTATGATTTAAACAGGTTTATTGCAGTTCAAGTCGTACAAGTTAACAATTAGTGAGCATAAACAAGCACCACTTATGATAATGCTCGGGGTTGGGGGGGGGGGGGGAGTACATATTGACAGTATTGCAATGGCACGCCAAACTGGTCAGTAATTATGATAAATTTAAATACAGGAGAGAGAGAGAGAGGTTCTATGTATACTCACACCGACAGAAACCAAAAAGTAATAATAAAATAAAATAAAATAAAATTTCCGCTGTGCTGCGCTAGACTCCTTTCTTCTTCTTTTTTTTTAAAAAAAAGTGCAGACTGGTTTAGGCTATTTATACACGCCAGCCATACGGTCTTTTACCCTTCTTTTCCATCACTGGCTAAAGGGGGGGGGGGGGGAGGAACTCTCAATATAACCCTGTCCCGGCAATAGCTGTTGTCTAACCAGCTCCCCGTCAAAACTAACAAGTCTGAGTCCCTCTTACATCTGTGGACTGGCTCCTCTCTGTCTTGTAACAGTCAAGCCAAATAGCCGGGTCCGCTCTACGTACGACATCATGGCGGACGGAGAACACGAGGGGCCGACACTCTTTACTCTGGCACCGAAATGCCAGAAAGACACGGGCCTGTGTTTGTCTGTGAGGAGAACAGCAACAATCAGGCGCTTTGATCCCCTTTGATAATTAGCTCTAATGACACGGCCGCTCTCAGGCTGCCTGGACCCTGTCCTGGTCTGGTGTCGCACGTGCAATGCGATTAGTCAACGACAAACCCTTCATTTGTGTCAAGGGGGGCTACTCAGACCTGAAGGGGGTTATGCCCCGTCCCCTGTCGTAATAGTCTTGTGGTGGTGGTGTTTGCCCCCGGCGCGGCTTGCTCAGACCCGAAATTACAGTCTCTGTTCATTGACAGTTTTATTTTTGTTGGGACTTCGATTCCGTGGCGCGAGAAAGTCAATACGACGCAAGGAAAGCAGGGAACTTGTCACTTGCGGCTGAAGTGAGCACAGCTTGATAAAACCGGCTGCTGTGGACTTTCGAGAAACGGATATTTGGCTTTTTTAAAAACAGAGCGTCCATAGATGTACAGTAATCTCGTATTTGTTTGGCTTCCAGATGTGTGTGTGTGTGTGTGTGTGTGTGTGTGTGTGTGTGTGTGTGTGTGTGTGTGTGTGTGTGTGTGTGTGTGTGTGTGTGTGTGTGTGTGCGGTGTGCGCTGGGTGATTAACATTGAATTTCTGCAAGTTTGGCCATTTTACGCAGTTATTGGAGTCGATTATTGACCAGTTGATAAATGATTAAACTAAGTTCAACCTTAGCAAAGAGGTGCGCCACCGCCACAGCGGTACTTGACATTTGGGTTTGTTTGTTAGGGGGGCTGGGGTGTTGTTGTTCGTGTTGTTTTCTTTTTGTTTTTGGGTTGGTTTGTTGTTGTTGTTGTTCGTTTGTTTGTTTCTTGGGGGGGGGGGGAGGTGTTGGTTTTTTGTTTTGTTTTGTTGTTGGTGTTTTTTTTAGGGTTGGTTTTTGTGTGTGTTTGATTGTTTGTTGTTCTTGTTGTTGTTGTTGTTGTTGGGGGGGGGGGTGTTGATTTGTTTGGGTTGTTTTTTTTTTGTTTTTTTTTTTTGGTTTTTGATTTTTTTTGGTTTTGTTTTGTTTTGTTTTGGGTTTTTTGGGGGGGTGTTGTTGTTTATTTGTTTGTTTGTTTTTTGTTTGTTGTTTTTTTCTTGGGGGTGGATGGGTGGGTGGGGAGGTAGGACCATTGTCGAACAGTTTTATGCCAATGACTGGCGGAAGGTGCGCAGTTGTTTCGGACTTGTAGCCCGCTAAGTACACGCAGGTGGCGATGGCGGTTTTAAAGACCCGGATGAGATCGGTCCCACTGAACCCGGTCCCCTTAATTAGTGCCGGCCCCTCGTCTGCTAGACCTGAGATCCCAAGACCAGGGTTCAGGACCAAGAGCAATCAATTGATCGCCACAACTACACGCGGGCAGCGCCGCCCGAACGATTCCGGCGAGGGACAGGCATGGCTTCGTGAGTGAAGGGTACATAGCGGCAGTGTGCCGTTCATGTTTGTCAAGTCGTCAAGTCAAGTCAAGTCAAGTCAATTTTTTTTTTAAATCCCAGTGGGGGTAGATGAATAATACAAATAATCAAGTACGACAAGCTCACCATACACACACGCACGTTGTTTAATGCGTGTGATTCACGTGAGCGTGCGTGTTGGGTTCAGTTCGCGGCGCTTTGAGCCGATTCATGAAATTGGGTAAAGCGTCTATACATTATTATTAGTATTATTTTACTGTTAGAGAAATACAGCTTTCTCTGAGTATACGGTCCATACCTGAACAGAGTGAGACTCCACAAATCTTTTAAAAATAGCCACCAGTTAGCGCCGTCTAGCTTGTCCTCAGTGTTAATCTAGACATTTTAGAGAATACGGGCGAAATTAAAACCGCAAATGTTCCTCAGTGTTAATCTAGACATTTTAGAGAATACGGGCGAAATTAAAACCGCAAATGTTCCTCAGTGTTAATCTGGACATTTTAGAGAATACGGGCGAAATTAAAACCGCAAATGTTCCTCAGTGTTAATCTGGACATTTTAGAGAATACGGGCGAAATTAAAACCGCAAATGTTCCTCAGTGTTAATCTCGACATTTTAGAGAATACGGGCGAAATTAAAACCGCAAATGTTCCTCAGTGTTAATCTAGACATTTTAGAGAATACGGGCGAAATTAAAACCGCAAATGTTCCTCAGTGTTAATCTAGACATTTTAGAGAATACGGGCGAAATTAAAACCGCAAATGTTCCTCAGTGTTAATCTGGACATTTTAGAGAATACGGGCGAAATTAAAACCGCAAATGTTCCTCAGTGTTAATCTAGACATTTTAGAGAATACGGGCGAAATTAAAACCGCAAATGTTCCTCAGTGTTAATCTAGACATTTTAGAGAATACGGGCGAAATTAAAACCGCAAATGTTCCTCAGTGATAATCTAGACATTTTAGAGAATACGGGCGAAATTAAAACCGCAAATGTTCCTCAGTGTTAATCTAGACATTTTAGAGAATACGGGCGAAATTAAAACCGCAAATGTTCCTCAGTGTTAATCTAGACATTTTAGAGAATACGGGCGAAATTAAAACCGCAAATGTTCCACAACAACAACAAAAACACATTAGTGCGAAGTCTAGGAACTTCTAGTACAAGTTACTGCCCAGACGAATTGAATTTTGCGTCTACTGTCGATTTTCTCGTGAAGAACTTGTGTGAAAATGCGTTCAGGAGTTTGGTCTTTATGCAAATGCCCCCGATTATGGCGTCGAGACCGAAGTGGCGAGTGAGGAGTCTGAATCGCCGATAGGTTCCTTTACGTACGCCCGAACAACGAGTCTCAAATGAGCAAGCAATCTTGACTTAATTCCCTTATCCGCAAGTAATCAAAGCAGTCGTCCTAATGAAACTTTAAAGCTGCCCTTGTCAAGCGGCGCCTCATGCAGTGGCAAAACTGAATCTGTGAAGAGCCCTACAGAAGTGTGGCACGTTGAAGTGTGAGGTACGAGTTCTGAAGTGCGAATGACAGAAAAGAGAAAACAAAATCCTGATAAATGGGGCTCTCAGTGATGGCATGATTCATGATTCACAGCTTTGAAGATAGAATTACCTCAGAATGGTTGACAGACTCCTCGAGGAGAAGAAGTTAAAGTATGTAGGACAAAATCTGATATATCGGATGACATTTATGATGTTGACATTTTTCACGGGAGAGAGTGTGTGTGTGTGTGTGTGTGTGTGTGTGTGTGTGTGTGTGTGTGTGTGTGTGTGTGTGTGTGTGTGTGTGTGTGTGAAACTGGAGGTGAACTGGAAGCGCGTTGTATAGTAAATTTTAATGAATCAAAAATAAAGTCATCCCTCTCTCTCTCTCTCTCTCTCTCCCCTATAAACACACACACACACACACACACACACACACACACACACACACACACACACACACACACACACACACACACACACACACACAGAGTTCAAGCGGAACCGTTTGTTCAGAGCTCTCCTCATCGATCATTTAATCGGTTGGAATTATTAGAACGTGCTGCCGTGTCTTGTCCTCGCGCGGAAATTGAGCGGCACTCAAAATAGGCAGGTTTCGTAACCCACAACTCACGTATCATCCCTGTTCAAAGACTGCGCGACGCTCCACCACCCCCAGACCTCCAGAGCTCCTGCCGTACCGGTAAAAGTGACAGGCAATTTTAGCGCCACCCAGATCCTATTTACAGCCGCGTTCCGGAAACTTTCTCACTTGTTTCTGAGCCGAACCTCGAACAGGGAATTGCGTCAGGTTTGATTAGGCCAAGGCGTTTTTCTTTCTTTCTTTCTTTCTTTTTTGGGGGGTTCCTTTCTTCGTCACGATCTTTGTTGAGGTGTCGTGAGACAAGCTGAAGGCCAACAGCAGAGCCATTATTCATGAGAGCCGCGCTGCTGTAGGCCTTAAAAAAAAAGCGAAAAAAAAAAAAGGCAAATGGGCGGGGATCGACATGTCAGGCGTTGGTTGAACGAACAGCACACTTACACATAACGCTCGGGAGAACTGGTCTCCTTGTGTGGCCTAGCCCAGCTTCCACCAGTTCACTTCTCGGTTTCTGTCATCAGCCGTCAGTTGGCGTTCAGAAATTCGACCAGACTAGGGTGGCATTAGGAGTGGACTCAGCTGTGTTGGGTTGAAGTCACGAAGCCGCTTATTTCGCGTAACTGCTCCTTTGCGGTTTGTTTGGTTTTTGTTCCCCAGGGTCTGTTACGTAGCGTTGCTTGAGCAACGAGATGTTTAGGATCAGGATGTCTCTGAAAGAAAGGTATTGTTTTACCTTTTATTTTATGAAGTAGAAGTGGTCTTTGTTTCCGTGTTAGACAAAGTTTTGCAAAACGTTATTGGCAAGTTTTTTTTTGTTGTTGCTGTTGTTTGTTTGTTTGTTTGTTTGTTTGTTTGTTTGGGGGGTTTTGTGTTTTTGGTTGTTGTTTTGTTTGTTTGTTTGTTTGTTTGTTTTATTTATTTATTTATTTATTTATTTTTTTTTTTTTTGGGGGGGGGGTTGATTTTGCTATTTTCCCCTTTAGTTTCTTTAGATTAGCAGATTTTTTTCCTCAAACGTTTGCGAAACAGTAGACACGTTAGACGTTAGGTGTATCCAGCACTCTGCTTCATCTATAAACAGTGAACACACTCGGCCAGAGCAGGATAATTATGTGAAAGATTCCGTATAACAACAACCTGTGAGGAACACTGAACGCTTACGACTGTAATTGTCGGGAAACGGTTTTGGTGCTTTCATCATGGACATTCTGCTAGAGCCGCTCCGATATTGGCGGTGCCTCTCGGAGGACCATACGTGAAGTGACCGATCCGTGTGTGGTTACGGATCGGGCGGCAAGACACAGCAGGAGGCATGGGGTCCGCTGCGTATCTCTTGGACAAACGGCGAGGTCTGCCCACAGTGGAGTACCTGGCTCTCACGTCAGTGCAGGTGAAGCGATTTTTTGCGTTTGTCACTCAGAGAAGGTCCCTCTCGCTATATACCGTAAGCCAAATGAAAACTAATCGGTGTGTTTTAAGGTATCTTAAGGAATTTTAAGACTAGAACAAGTGATTCTGATTTTGTTTCTTACGCTTTGGGGGGTGATAGGGTGTAGGAAGGGGGGGGGGGTGGACGGGGGGCCGGAGTGTCAGAAGTATAATGTGTAGGATTTTACAAGTGTTTTTAAAAAATGCAAATTTTTCACACACAAAATGCCGTGTGAAAAGGCTGAAAACTGAAACGTGGACGGCGACAATTTGGAACTTAAATTGGTGATTATGTATATTATATCCAGAAACAGGGTCCGCCGGTGCTTGCAAGTGTTATATTAGCACCGACTATTTTTCAGGGTTAAAAAAAACAACCCACTTTTAATTTCAAAGTAGAAGAGTGACCTCGTAAAATTCAAGAAAACTCACGTCTTTATTACCTAGCATCCTCGTGTAAATGTATCAGTTGAGAATTGTTCTTCGGGGCCCTCCACGATTCAATTTGCGGGATTCGGAGGGAAAGTCAAGTGTTTTAACCGGCTGAGCGTAAGTGGACTCAATCTCAGAAGGTTCCGGGTTCGACTCCCACAAGAGCTGCATTTTGTACAGACCTAATTTCCAGTGTCCCCATCTTTGAAATTACCCTCACGGTGGATATGAGATGTACATCGTCAAAACACCCGGCCGCTCGCCTACCCGCCCACTCGCCTACCCGTCCACTCGCCTACCCGTCCACTCGCCCACCCGCCCAGTTACCTACCCGCCCACTCGCCTACCCGCCCACTCGCCCACCCGTCCACTCGCCCAGTTACCTACCCGCCCACTCGCCTACCCGCCCAGTTACCTACCCGCCCACTCGCCTACCCGCCCACTCGCCCACCCGCCCAGTTACCTACCCGCCCACTCGCCTACCCGCCCAGTTACCTACCCGCCCACTCGCCTACCCGCCCATTCGCCTACCAGTCCACTCGCCCACCCGCCCCGTTTCCTACCCGCCCACTCGCATACCCGCCCACTCGCCTACCAGTCCACTCGCCCACCCGCCCAGTAACCTACCCGCCCACTCGCCTACCCACCCACTCGCCTACCCGCCCACTCGCCTACCCGCCCAGTAACCTACCCGCCCACTCGCCTACCCGCCCACTCACCTACCCACCCACTCACCTATCCGCCCACTCACCTACCCACCCACTCGCCTATCCGCCCACTCGCCTACCCACCCACTCGCCTACCCACCCACTTACCTACCCACCCACTCGCCTCTCCGCCCACTCCCCTACCTACCCACTCACCTACCCGCCCACTCACCTACGCGCCCACACGCCCACCCTCAGTCTGGTCAGACTGGCATCCGTGCCACTTCAAGTGAACTTTAAATTTGAAGGCAGTCTTAAGTGCCAAAGGCAATCACACAGAAGGGGATGGACTTGAACGTTAAACCACTTAACACGCGAGAAAGACACTTAGCTAACGGATACATCCTACGCGTTTCTATTTAGGGCTTGAAAATACAGTTACACGACTCGTCCGATTGGCTGTCGCGCTTCTAGTGTGCCTACAGTTTTTACAAGTGTAACAAAAAAGAAAAAAAAAGCCATTTTCCACACACAAAAATGTCATTTGAAAAGGCTAAAACCGGAAACGTGGACGGTGACAATTAAATTGATATTTACATCTGAGAGATGTGTGGAGCACATATAATTTTTTTTTCCTTAGCGCAAAAAAAGCGATTTTTTGCCATTTTCAACTAAACTAAGCTTAACTGAACTCAGTGTCGCTTTTAATTATCTATTACTGCAAACTTTCAACAGCAGAACAGTCCGAACTATTGAAAAAGTTTCGTTTCATTCGTTCCAAGTCTCCAAAACTGAAACGAGGATAATGGAATGGCCGCTGGCGGCCTGTTCAGTGTCACCATACGATGTTTTGTCGCACTGCATTTTGTTCCAAACACACACACAAAACAATCCAAAGAACTGAAAGAGTCTTGTTTCATTTGTTTCGAGCTCCAAAATAGAAACTGGAAGACGACCCTTTGCCGCCTGTCCAATGTTTCCACACGATCCTCTGTTGTATTCATGGGACTGTCCGGGGCAGACATGTTTTTCCTCATCAGTGCCACTGACCAAGGCGGCTGATGGGAACGCCTTTGGCCGCGTAATTTATTCAATGGCCAGATGAGAGAAGCCAGTTCTGCTGACAAGACAGGGGTGGCGTTACGGTCTGCGCTCAAGGAACTGTGAGAAGCAAATAAGACTCGAAATATGATACCGGTCTCTGATGCTCGTGAAATAGCTGCAGTCACAAATAATGAGAAATGTATAAATCGATTTTATCCGTTGTGTCTGTCTTTCGTTTTCGACAATGATTTGTGTGTGTGTGTGCCTCACAGTCGAAAATTAATTTGTCTGCTTGTGGCAGACACGAAAATTTGAATTTATTTGAACTGATTCGTTGGCAGTTCCCTGTCTCAGTATCTGTGGGGTTTTTTTTTATCTTCTGAAAAATGGGACATAATTCAGTGTAAGTTCTGCAAGTAACTCTTGTAAGGCTGGTGCCGTTCCAAATGTATACAGACCCATTTTTGTCAGTGCACTCCTCAATTTATTAATGCCTTGATAAATAAGGCCTGTGAAGAGTCCTTCGTTGACAGTTCGCAAGCGATTATAATAATAATAATAATAATAATAATAATAATCGCATTAATAAGGCGCTTTATCCCAAATATTTTGGCTCAAAGCGCCGCGAGCTAAACCCAACACGCACGCTCACGTGAATCACACGCATTCTCTCACACACAGGACATAAACGTATTACAATCACGTGGTGCGAAGGGTCAGCTCAGCTATTTAAATTTCGGAATTTAGATATGCATTTATTTTTCAAACTTGGTGGGCTGAACATTTCCAAAGCAGAGGGGGAGGAAGCCGGAGTACCCGGAGAGAACCCCCGACGATCGGCCCGAATGAACGGTGCCACATACGAGAAGGAAAAATTCTTTGCCCCGAGTGGGGCTCGAACCCCTCACCTCTCGCATTGGTGGCAAGTCTCTTAACCACTAGACCACCGACCGCCCCAATGACAGTGGCATTATGACAGTTTCTTCCACTTAAAACCCGAATCGTAGGTGGTCCCAAAGGTCACTTCTGGCTGACTGCTAATTATTAACACCTCTTTAAAGTCTCTATGCTCCCAACTCCGCCGACATGAAAAACTGCCGCGTTCGACGGTTATTTGCCAGATTGAAGGATGTTTCATTTGGCCGGCCATCGCGACCGTTTTCGGTACTTTGTGGCTTCTACTATTAAGAGAAATACGACTTTCTTTGAGCCTACAGTCCATTCCTGAACAAACTGGGACTCGAAAAAAATCTTCTAAAAACTGCCACCAATCAGCACTCTCTACCTAGTCCTCAGTCTGCAATATAACGTCGTCTGCTCAATGCGCGGTACACTTCTAGGACAACACATATGCCAACCAGAGTCACCACAATGGTTTCAGATGTTATACTGTGACCCAAGTGACTCGATTCTGATGCACAGATTAAACACACTCGATGAAAAGTTTTTCACACGCTGTACAGTAGTCATTCATGGTTGAACTGGAGGGCAACTCGAGGGCAACTCATGGGCATTTCTGGGCCCCATGAGTTTTTGGTCAGCCCAGGAGGGCCCCAAGCTGGTACCATGAGATTTATCGGAATCAAGTTGGCGGGGGTTGTATGCGTGTCATACGTATTGAGATTTTGGTCTTTGGGTAACGTTCCCGATTTTTCCAGCTTCAGTAGTCCAAGCGACCGGTGAAAGAAATTTTACTTTTGTTGTGTCTTTTGGCAGATTTAAGACGGAAGGCTGGGCATCTGGGCCCGCATGTTAAAGTCGGGGTTAGGGAGTTTAGCCCCGGGTTAGAGTCTAACCTCGAACTAAACTAGCTCTAGGGTTAAATTTTCTGTTGTTTTGTTTGTTTGTTTGTTTGTTTGTTTGTTTGTTTTAAATCAGGAAGCGGGTCCATTCCAGCAAGGTGCCTATGCCGTTATAGAAGGGTTTTTGTCTTTCTTTCTTCGCTTCCTTTTTTAATTTAATTTTGTTTTGGGGTTTCTTTTGTCCTAGTCTGGGTTAGGCCCGTAGCCGTGGGTTAAATTAACCTCGAGTTGTACATACGGGCCCTGAGGTTATGTTGGAAGAAATTTTATTTTTTTCTATGTCCAACAGTGGAAGATTTCAGACAGCTGGGTTGTCGCTGAAAGGTCCCTTGGTGTCTATGAAGGTATCCTGACTATATCCTGTGAGCTATTGGCACCGTGGTGGCAGTTAGGATGAAAGTTATGTCCAAACGAGCGTGTGAGACAAGGCGTTCTTGGCCTGGTAATAGGGTTTGGCGCGCCGGAAAGATTTCTATGAATTTCATTAAGGGGGCAGGGACAGAGACAGAGAATCGGACGACACCACCTCTCTCTCTCTCTCTCTCTCTCTCTCTCTTGTGACGCCCACCGTTCTTTTAGGAGGTGGGAGTCGAGTCTTTCGAATTTCCAGTCTGTTCTTTTTCAAAAACTGGCAATATCTTACGCCACGTGAACCTCGTTCATCTCCCCCAGGATTATGCTGCCATTTCGCCTTTTCTTGCGAACGTGACTGTGGTCTTTGAGAATTTCATTTCTTAAACTCCATTTTCTCAAGTGAGCTTTCTTTCGAAAGGTTTATTAATAAATTCACAAAAGTGATGACGGCACGCTGTTTACGGGGAAAACGAATTTGCGGGGTCAACAAGAACAAGAACCTGTATTTTAGAGTGGTAGAAGTTACAGACATGTTCATACCAATTTTCTACACTTACCGTTGCTACACTATAATATTTATGGTTTATTTACACTGTCATTTGAAGGAAAATTAGATAATAGGTAAGGCCAGAGCAAACATACACCACCAATAGATGGCGATGATGACGACGACGACGACGACGACGACGATGATGATGATGATGATGATGATGATGAAAGCGTCTGTAAAACTGTTTTAATTCTTCTTTGCGGAAAGTAAAGATCCAAACGCTGTGTAGCGGTGAGACTGAATCGTCTGCCCGAACTTCTGAAACAGGGTCAATATTCTGAGGAAACGAACGCCAACCCTACTGGGTGATAAGGTGATCGCTCTATGGTGTCAATAAGGACCCGGCGTCATCAATACATCGGCAAGGCAAAGGGACCAAGATTCGCCAAAGCCCTGTCTCGCTGTATGCACCTTCAGTTTGGAGTGTGATTTGTCAATCGCCAGCTGGTTGAAACAGGCTTATTGCAATACAAGTTATACTATTAGTGAGCATAAACAAGCACCGCTTTTGATAATGCTCAGGGGGAAGAGGGTGGACAAGTACATATTGACAGTATTGCAATGGCAACTGGTCAGTAATTATGAAAAAATTAGAACTACAGAAGAGAGGGAGATGTTCTATGTATACTCACAACGACAGAAACCAGGTTGAATCGCCAAAAACTGGTCAGAGATGAGGGGTGAGGTGGGTGTTTAGGAGTTTAACGTCCTTTTTCAACACTTTAGGGTAATATTACCGACGGAGCAACGAGAGAAGAAATAAAAACGGCCAGTATAGATATTTTGCTCCCAGTCAGGAGTCCAACCTACAATCCGTACACTGGAGGCTCAGGTAAGACATGAAATGTAGGCTTACATCAGAGAATTATTTTTGGTTTGAAGCCGTTGTCAGTTGTAAACTGAGGTTCGGCGCATGTTGTCTGAAATGGATCCATAACCAAAGCCTGAGGTTGTATTCGCGTCTGGAACTGTGGGGCGGAAAAGGAGGGTGGGTGGGTGGGTGTTTGGGGGTTTAACGTCCATTTCCACCACATAGGGTGATATCAAAGACGGGGCAACGATGAAAAAGCCAGCACAAAAAAATGGCCCCAGCCGGGATCGAACTCACGACCCGAGCATTAGAAGTCCAACGCTCTACCATTCGACCACCCCGGCTCCCCCGCGGAAAAGGAACGTGATATAAGCTTACATCAAATATAAAAATACGTTCTGAGATCCCGGATCGCCTTCCCATACTAGCACAATTTCCTTCCATGCAGCACCCAAAAGTCTCGCTTTCTGTTTATCGTAAGATATACATCAGTGGTGCCCTGGTCACTGCCTGTTGCATGGAAGTCAGGTCATGAATACTAACACACTGCAACTGTAGTTATGGAAACCACGGAACTGAACCCAAGCCCCGAGCACTGACATTCCAATCCTGGGTTATGAGCTTCTCCAGGTAATGTCCTGGCACATGAACCATTTCCTGACTTTTATTGTAATGTAATTCAGATCATGAATACTGACACAATGCTATTGTAGTTATCTCTTAAGAATCCGAGCCCGACCGCCACTGCCCGCCATATGATAAGACTTGTTAAAAAAAGAACAAGCCACTGCGCACCAGTAGGAGCCACTCCAAGCCACTATTACACAAGGTGTGGGCCCGACACCGCTGCAGATTGCGTTATAGTGGCTTGAAGTGGTTCCTAGTGACCTGAAGATTTCAAGTAAAATTGCGATTTTTGTACACCAGTGGGAGCCACTTCAAGCCACTACTGCGCAAGGCGTGGGACCGAGACCGCTGCAGATTGCGTTATCGTGGCTTGAAGTGGTTCCTAGTGACCTGAAGATTTCAAGTAAAATTGCGATTTTTGCACACCAGAAGGAGCCACTTCAGGCCACTGCTGCGCAAGGCGTGGGACTCAGACCGCTGCAGATTGCGTTATCGTGGCTTGAAGTGGTTCCTAGTGACCTGAAGATTTCAAGTAAAATTGCGATTTTTGCACACCAGAAGGAGCCACTTCAAGCCACTACTGCGCAAGGCGTGGGACTCAGACCGCTGCAGATTCCGTTATAGTGGCTTGAAGTGGTTCCTAGTGACCCGAAGATTTCAAGTAAAGTTGCGATTTTTGCATGGGCTTTTAAGGGTTATGGGAACCCAAGACCCAAGCATTGACATTCCAACGCTCGGCTGTTCGCTATCGTACTCACTCCTTCTGGTCTCAGCCGCCCCAGGCCGAAGGTCGTCTTCTTTGACTGCAGTTTGCCGGATGTAACAAAATTAGGCTACAGGACACTAGTGGCTTCCGGGGCATGTAGCTAGAACTACGCGAAATATAGTACACAATTTTTGCCCCTTTTTTAAAGTTTGTGCGCTGAATAAGAAATGGCAGTCTGGGGCTTTTTGTTGGCTTTGTAAATAAGTTTCATGCCAGGTGATAGTAAAGTTAGGGAATAATGAGCCTGGCTTGTGGACTGTTTGTATTCATGTGCGGTTGGCACAAGAGCCAGCAGACGACAGAGGAATGAGGGGGTATGTGGTCGCTGCTAACATTGCAAAAAAAAAAAAAAAACCCTGAATATTGGAATTTGTTGAAATTTACTCTGCACATGAGTCTTTGGCTTCCGGATTTGGGTGATTTTTTAGGTGAATTTTAAAGCTTTTCTAGGGTGTCATATGCAACGTTATGTTGAAGAGGAATATATAGCGTTTATCTTGAAGTTGCATCTGTGTCCTGAAGCCTGCATTAACCCACACTTACCCAAAGCCCAGGTCGGCCTGAAACTGAGCCATGCCGGCTCAGGGTGACAAAGGGTGTTGGTTCTGGCTAGTCCATATTTGACCTAGGCCACGGGGATGATTTGGTCTGGTGCAGTTTGACACTGGGCTTGACTGTCTCAGGTCATCCTTGGCTCAATCTCGTCTCGTCTGACTCAGAGACTCCACGTGACTTTTATATCAGTTTAGTAAGCATACATGCGGGTTTGCGTCTATGTCAGGGTTATCACAGGGCTCAGTTCAGTCTGGGACGTAACACCGAGATGATTGAAGTCTGGTGTCTGCTATGGAGATAGGCAAAAGAGTAGGGAAGATGGACCCAAGCACGAATTTGGAATTTGAAACTGGCACGCCTGTAGAATTGTCGTCCGCTTTCGGAATGAGCCATTCGGCGTGGAGACTATGCAGACGCTCTGCTTGTATCGGCCGGCCACATGTGTCTGTGAGCTCGTGCTTTGGTTAATGACGTTTACATCGATCACCGCTGAATAATATGTCCTGACCTCTGCTCGTTAGAACAGCTCGCAACTTTGCACTTAGAGTGCTGTCTATTTGAGGGTTTGTGACACACGCACACTCGCGCGCGCGCGCGCACGCGCACACACACACACACACACACACACACACACACACACACACACACACACACACACACACACACACACACACACACGTTTGATCTAAACATTATGCTCGTGTGTCTAGGAATAGAAAAATCATGACCACGCAAATTACACACACACACACACACACACACACACACACACACACACACACACACACACACACGCACGCACGCACGCACGCACGCACGCACGCACGCACGCACGTTTGATCTAAACATTATGCTCGTGTGTCTAGGAATAGAAAAAATCATGACCACGCAAGCCACACACACACACACACACACACACACACACACACACACACACACACACACACACACACACACACACGTTTGATCTAAACATTATGCTCGTGTGTCTAGGAATAGACAAAATCATGACCACGCAAATTACACACACACACACACACACACACACACACACACACACACACACACACACACACACACACACACACACGTTTGATCTAAACATTATGCTCGTGTGTCTAGGAATAGAAAAATCATGACCACGCAAATTACACACACACACACACACACACACACACACACACACACACACACACACACACACACACACACACACACACACACACACACACACACACGTTTGATCTAAACAATATGCTCGTGTGTCTAGGAATAGAAAAATCATGACCACGCAAATTACACACACACACACACACACACACACACACACACACACACACACACACACACACACACACACACACACACACACGTTTGGTCTAACCACTGCGCGCCCAGGAATAGAAAATCATGCGCACGCAGGATATATATAGGAAATCTGCAAGCGTTATTTGCTGGCATGCATGCGGATGTTTCCTGCGTGTAATTGGTGCGGCGGGCATCTGGCATCGCCGTCGCTAGTATTGTTGCAACAGCCTCGCGTTCAAATTGCTGTTACATTTGCCATGTCTGGCGTTAAAAAGAACGAGGTCGTGTGCTGGAACAGATGCATGGAGACCCACGCACGACACGTAACTGGATAAGGTCACGACGATTGTCTTTCGAAATTCGCAGCCATTTACGCGCAGCTGTTAACGGCAATTGCTGTTGCAAAATCCCATTTCACTATAAGTATTCCTGCTTACTCGATAGCGTTGTTGCTGGGTTTTGTTTTTGTTTTTGTTTTTTGGTTGTTGTTTTTTTTTCCTATCTGCGACTTAATGCGATGTTAATCGGCGAATTAATAGGTCTCACCGCACGGAAAGAATATTTTCATTTTTGAAAAAAAGATGGAAACAGTATCACCTGCTACCTTCCCCCTCCTCTCTCTCTCTCTCACACACACACACACACACACACACACACACACACACACACACACACATCAATTTTTTAATTACTGTCTGTTAAAATTATGTTGGTATGAGATCGAGAAGCAGAATTGTTTAAACATCCTCTCTCTCTCTCTCTCTCTCTCTCTCTCTCTTTCTCTGTGTGTGTGTGTGTGTGTGTGTGTGTCCTGGAATCTCCCGCCTTAACTTGCGAACGTTTTGCAACGCACGCGCTCTGCTCGAGCTGTGTCGGCCCAGCGCGTGACCGTGTGCCGGTATACCGGTGGCGGGACGGGTAGCCGCGGTGCGTCAACTGTCACCCACCGGGGTCGGGCGCTCCAACTGACGGCAGTCGACTTTGGGACCGCCGGAGATTAGCGAAGGGGAGGTCAGAACTGCACGTGGGGGGGCAGGCACGAGCAATCCGGCCGGGCCAGGGGCCAGATTGACTAGCGGGAAGTGCAACGCTCCTCAGAAGTCTCCGTTGCTGCAGTCAACTCGCGACAAAAAGTCGGAATGGTGCCTACGCAGTTCTCATCTGACTGTGTGACGTGCGTCTGAGACTTGTGACAGTCGGATAGCCCTAGCATTTCCGGTGCCAAGCGCGTGACTCGGCGGTGCAGTTTTCATCAGGGGATACATCAGTGTCGTCCCCTCAGATCTTTGCAACAAAACAAAACAAAACAAAACAAAACAAAATCCGTCTTCCAGTTTCATCCCTTCTGTGAAGGATTGGACCATTCAGGTGTCGCTTCGCCAAAATAACGCTTTTTTAATTCCTGTCACCAGCGCTGTCTACGTAAAAATCTGACGGTTTCCCAAGCTGAGGACAATCGATACTGAACTATGCCGCGTGAAACAAAGCCTTTGAAACCTCAACACGTTCCTGCCCACAGATGCCTTCGGTGGGACACGCTGACTTTTTGTTGGGGTCAAGACAAAGACCGTATATAGTGCTGATTTGGGCGGATTCAGTGTCAGCCGAAATTTTGTCTGTGGCTGTGGAAAAGATGTTTCCAGCTTCCATTTCAGTGAAAACGTCTTGATGAAAATATACCAGAAGGAGGGAGAAAAAAAAACTTGCCGTGTTTTCGCAGAACGTAGTACTTGTTTCACGGTGTCCGATGTTACCGACCTCGTCAGTGACAGCGCTGGTTATCGAGAACACTGTCGCTGTAAATACGGAAGAATTGAAACCCTTCTAAACGGCCTATGTTTCCTGGTTGCGCCTACCTATGTACGAGCACCCGAAACACAAGATAGGGGCCATGCTGTACAGACAGACATGAAGCAGCTTAGAGCCCAGTTCCGCCGCGATTTGTAGGTGACCGCCAGCACCACAGAACTGTTCAGTTTAGTCCTCAGATTGTTCACTCGCGTTCTCTGCCTGGCATTGCGTACCACACTGCCCGCCCGGTGTCTTCCTCAATCTGCCCAGCTGCGGCCTCATTCTCTCCAATATTTATCTCCACAAACTGTCCATTGTCTTCCCACTGTGATGTCCATGTCTGGTCATTTCCTGCGGGACATCCCGCTGCGCGCTCTCCAGAGAAAAGTGGGTGATGAGCACGTGACTTTGCTGCAGGCCTGCTATGACAACCCGCTCTTCACCGAGGACGACGACAAGGCGGAGCGGGGGAAGGCGACCGGGGGCCGGTCAGGGTCCGCCCGGGGGTCAGGGGGCCAGGATGGGCGAGTCCCCGTCGCCAAAGACTATATGCACTCGCTGCCCCCGGGGCCCCCGGCGCAGGAAGTGAGGTTCAAATCCAAGGCCAAGCGGCGGAACCTGCTCAAGTTCTCGCTCTGTGTGCTCGTCGCTGTTGTCGTCTTAGCCATCATCATCGGTCTCATCGTTCATTTTCTTCGTGAGTACTTTTTTTAAAAACTCTTTTGTGTGTGTGTGTGTGTGTGTGTGTGTGTGTGTGTGTGTGTGTGTGTGTGTGTGTGTGTGTGTGTGAATGTGAGTTTATCTGTTCTCTTGTTGTGATGTGGACTTTATGATATTAGGATAACTGTTTTGTCTGTCCGCTTTTTTTTTTCCTTGTACAGCTGATATTCGTGCTGTGCCATTGATTTTCCGCAGCTTCTTTGAAGTGTTTGACTTTTTGAGTTGATGTTGTTGTTGTTATTGTCGTTGGTTGTGTATGTATGTATGTTTATTTGTTTTCCATCTGAGCTTCATTTGGCACGATTCATAAGTACCAGATTCAGTCAAATCTCTTTTTATCAAATCGATGTGTAGTGTCTAAATGCGCTTTTGTGTGTCGGCTGTCTGACGTGCACGCTGGTACAGGGTCGGTTTGTAGGTTTCACGTGGACGCATCTTCAATCAGACCGCGTCGCGATAATTGACCGTTGTAGTTATAGGAACGTTACGGGCCCATCGAACCAGACAAGACAAACCACCCAACCGAATGATGCAGTGAAGGCTGACAATGCTTCTGCACTGCCGACGACCTGTCCGTACAATTTCAGCGTTGTCATCGTGGACCCCGAGACGCCAGGGTCAGGTAGCCCAGGATGAGACTTAGCCTCAAGCTACATCCAGCTGATTCACTTCCCCCACAAACTCTCATCTCCTCTAGTTTCCATCGACACCGTGCAAAATGTCCTTAGATATTCCACGGAATCGGTTTACTAACCCGCCCCCAGGCTTCTCAAGTGATTGCAAAGGGAGGGAAACAAGGGCCAAGGGAGAGAAACAAGAGTTTAGATCCTGCACTCTCTGGGGCACAGAGTCTTTCAGTGGAAAGTACCTCTGTGCACAGTGGGGAAATGGCGCTCACTGCGCTACCGTGACGGGCCTAAATTGTCTCGGTGCTCTCAAACACAAGGTCGCGCACTATGTCATCCTTGACCAGCTTTGAACCCAGAGGGATCCTCAATGGCGCAAGTGACGGTAGGCTGTCTTCAGAGTGAAAGTAGGCGTGTTTCTGAATCAGAGACATACATAACATGTCTCTGTCTGAATGGACAGATCTATTATTACATTCAGTCCTAGAGCACGGGTGTGTATGCTTTTGTAATCGTCTCTTATTCCATCACAAGGCAGGTACGTGATCGTCTGCACCGTGCAATAATACTTGCCTGTAGAGTGCAACACCTTTGCCTGTTAGAGTGCAACCCCCTTGCCGTTTACTCACATCCTGTTGGATCAGTGTACCACGTAAACAGTGCCATCAAAGCGCAACAATAATTGTCCGCTGGCAAAGATTTTGCCCAAACGAAAAGTGGTCGGATATTCAAGACTTCGTTTCAAATCGAATCATATGACACACAAGTCTTCGCTTTTCTAAAAAAAATTCGCCATTTTTTTAAAATGGCGCTGGGTGTAAGCAGTCACATTTTCACGCCCCGCCGAAAAGGGACTGCACTCTGGAGTCTATAGATCCTGTCCGGACCTCATGTGCACTCAAGACGCAGATTACGGCGTAGAGAGAGAGAGGGGGTCATCTTCTTTGATATCTTTCTCCAGACCTTTTGGCCCCTGTGTCCGGGTCAGCGTTTTGAGAGGAAATGAACTCCATAAACTACGTACTTTGAGCAAATCCATAAAAGTACAGGAAGTAGGACAGACGAGAGAGGACAATTAACTCAATTCCTACCGAGAAAGTTTGTGCCGTCGAGGTTTTGCGCCAGTTGCATCACTAAAAAAAAATAAAAAAAATCATGATTGATTGAAGTTAAATGTGGCTAGATGCGAGTGTTGCACATTGATTTTACTCGCGTTTTCTGCAATAACAAACGTATTTAGAAACGACTGTTGAGTTTGTCTGTTTACATTGGCGGTTTACTGGGGCGGTCGGTGGTCTAGTGGTTAAGAGACGTGTCACCAATGCGAGAGGTCAGGGGTTCGAGTCCCACTTCGGGCAAAGAATTTCTCCTTCTCGTACGTGGCACCGTTCATTCGGGCCGATCGTCGGGGGTTCTCTCCGGGTACTCCGGCCCCCCCCCCCCCTTCTGCTTTGGAAATGTTCCGCCCACCAAATTTGAAAAGTAAATGCAATTCTAATTTCCGAAATTTAAATAGCTGAGCTGACCCTTCGCACCACGTGATTGTAAAGTGTTCACGTCCAGTGTGTGAGAGAATGCGTGTGATTCACGTGAGCGTGCGTGTTGGGTTAATTTCGCGGCGCTTTGAGCCGATTCATGCAATTGGGTAAAGCACCTATACAATACTCATTATTATTATTATTACTACTACTACATGAAAACCAACAGGCTCCGGAAAACAGTGACAAGGCACGTCAAAGCCATGTTTCACTTGTAGCACTACACTCACCGCCACATAGATATTCCTCTTCCCTCTTTGTCAATTTCTGACTCAAAACTATCATCCAAATCATCATAACTTTCGCGAAACTCCTCCTCACTACCCATGCACATACACATCTAAATGGCGGCTTCACTGAGCAACTGTCAATATTTGCCTTCTGTCCAACGCGCAGACGACAAAAATTCCAGATCTATTGAACAGAGCATGTAGGCAAAGCGTTCTCTTTTGCAAAAGAGCCGTTAAAGAACACCTGCTGTTGTCCTTTTTTTTTAAAAACTACTCTATTGTCCCTTTCGGGAAATTCGGGCTGCTTAACCCGGGGGAAGCGCGTCGCCGCGGTGCAGCGCCACCCAAATTGACCCAATACCTTTTTTTTTCTCTCACAATTTTGCAATTTTGCTGGGGGAGGAAAGCCGGATAACCCGGAGAGAAACCCCCGATGAGCAGCCCGGCAGCCACGAAAACACGGTTATTCTCGCATACAAGACCAACATCGAAAGAAGGGTCAAAACTTGGGGATACTCGTGCGCCGTAAGGAATGTGTTAAAATACGCAGTGTCGGCAACGCACCGTTTCTGGATCCAATTTGTTGCGCACAATCAGATGTCCTCCCATTGTTCCCTGAACTGATGTGCAGAGTAGGCGCTGGCGGTGCTGAATGTTTCTTTAGCGCTTCCCCAATGTGCTGATTAGATCTCCTCGCCATTGGGAACTTCCGAGTAGTTTCCTGGATTGGAAATTAGACCTCTGCAGCATCAGACATTGTTATGTTATTTTCCAGTGGTCTGGATGCAATTTACACAATCAGATCAGTCTGCGCTCCTCGAAAAGTCACCACAGCTGAGTTCAATAAGCGTGGGACTGAGAGGCAAATGTCTGGGATGTGAGACCTCACAGTGGCGAACTGAATTGGAAGACGCAAGAAGACGCATGAACCGGCCCACGTAGTGTAGTGGTTAACACTTCGGACCACGGACTGGGAGACCCGGGTTCGAATCCCAGTTACGCGGTGGAAAAGGACGTAAACTCCCAAACACCCACCCACCCCTCGAATCCCAGCCGAGGCAAGCGGGAGTTTTCATACCTAGGCCGGCTCCTACCCAGAGCGGGCGTGATATGCGCCCAATGGAGAGAGGCTGTTGCCAAGTCAAGTCAAGTTTAATTCTCACGCTCTGGGGTGGGTGTTTGGTAGTCTTACGTCCTTTCCCACCTTTTCTCTGGGGGCAGAGGAAAAACAAAACCAGAAAAACTGTAAACCAAAACAAAATAGAAACCTATATACAAAGCCTCGCACATGCATACTTCACGGGGGCAACTTTGGGGATGCTTCCCTTGTTATGACACATCTCATGATGTGGATGATGGATTACACGGCCAGCACCGCATGTTCCGTAGTTCTCGGGCCTAGTTAACGCCGGGATATTCACGACAGGAAGCGCGGAATGCGGCCATGTCATGCAGTCCCAAACCTCATGGATTTCTATATCATCATTATGCCATCATCCTCATCATTATTCATAATAAAAACTGCCCCAGCTTCCGAGCCCTTCGCTTCGTAGGAACACCAGTGGAGCCGGCAAAGAGTCACGGCTGCTTTAAAAAAAATAATGAATAAATTAAAATAAATGCATGAGCTAGATATTCAAACGCGGCTGCACTCTTGGAGAAGCCGAATAAAATGCGATCAAAACCAATGACAGTGTGATTAAAGCTCTGAAATCTCAGCAAAAAGCCTCAAACATTGTGGTTTTTAAAACTGCGACTCCTTCGACCATGCATTATCCAAGGAACTCTGTCACAGTTGCAGAGTTTTCAGCGCTTCGGGGACCCTTATAAAACCAGAGCGCGAAACAAACTGGATTTCAAATAGCCACAACTGACTGTGACTGTGGTTTCCACAACAGATTCTGATTGGCTGTACTACGTCACTGGGCGCGCAAACATGGCGGACAGTGCATCTTCCAATCGGCTTGTCACCGAGCACAGCTGTGTTCAGTTTTGTAGTTAGTAGACACACCGAGCGCAACGACTGTGATGTGCACATGTGTGTTTCGCGCGCTGTGCCCAGTTAAGAGCAGGCTTTAGCCCCTTCTGCGGTGTGGAGGAAATGCAGGAAATCAGAGCGAACGTCAATGCTCTGAATATGCTCTACAACTTTACAAAGGATAGGGGGAAAAAAAACATGAAGAGTACAATAGCACTGAGAAAATGTGCACACATACAGGCGTTAACTAGTTTGCGAAATACACAAGTCTCATACCACTGTACTGTTTTTGATAAACTCGGCTAGGTTCAGCATTGCTCTCTTTGACATTTCCAAGGACATCAATCAGCAAAAGTTAAAAGCTGAAGCTGGTCTTCGGCATACGGGAGATATAAACCTTTGCCTCTCTGCATTGTACCTAGGGCATTCCAAGATAAAGTGGAGCTCGTTACGACATGCTCGCTGTTTGTTTGGACTAAAAGCACTCCGTGTGACATCAGCCTTTGTCGTCTTTTCGTCACTATCAAATTGTCCGGCTGTTTTGTTTTTGGATGGGTTTTTTTCCGAATTCCTTGGTGCCATGTAGAGTGATGGGGGTTGACGGCAGTGCAGAACAATCGCTCTTTCACATGCCATTCTAACGAGTGTTGTTTTCAGTGCAATTTGGAATTCAGATTACGGTTTGGTTTTCTCGTAAAGCTCTTCTCCCAGTATCGTGAGTGGGAATGTTTCTCGGGTTCGTCGATTGTGTTCTGTTTTATTGTGAATTAATCTGAATAAACTCAGCTGTAATTGTTTTGCCGGTCAGACTTCATTTTCTCCTACAATTCATCGCCTGTGGTGTAGAAAGAAGGAGAATTAGTTGTGCGACGAAAAGATGAGAGCGAAGAAACGGGGGGGGGGGGGGGGGGGGGGGGGTTACGGGGTTGCTCCCACGAATTTTCAATAGTTCATTTCAGTTAAGCAGGGTCACAAGATATTCGACCCAGTTTTACATTTTTTTTTAACAATATACGCGCATACCTACATCGTTTAGAGCAACTTGATGTTTTCTTTTCAACATTATACTTCCGCGGGGTTTACAATAGTTCAAAGAAAAGTATGTGGAAGCACAGGAGAAGGCGCGAACTGCAGCTAGAGGGGGGGGGGGGGGGGTTCCGGATTTTTTTTTTTAATGAGACTAAAATCTGTGCAGTCTGGTGCATTCTAAGAGCAAAATTTGTTACCTCGGATTGGACCAGATTGCAAAGAATTTTTCTATTTGTAAACTGTGACAACATTTGCAGCACGGAGAATTTGGGTGTGTGGGTGGGTGCAACAGAACATCCCTTCCTCTCCCCCCTTACCCCCCCCCCCCCCCCCCCCCCCCCGCCCCGTTCGGTTCCTACGTCAGTGCTGTCTACTCAAGAATCGAGGTCATTGCAACAAAGTTAAACAACAATAAAGAACTACTGGACTGCGAGCGGGTTCAAGAGTGTATCTGCAATGCTGTGACAGTGTCAAACTGCCTCACATTATCATTGTAACCGGTCACCCGCTGTGGCATGGACACAGACGGTACGCTTGCGCCGAGCCTTATTCCAACAGAAAGAGATTATCTTCACAGAAAAGACACGGAACAACTGCATCACTGGGAGGACGAGGAACTGCCTGAGGTTGAAGAACGCTTCTCATTTCACAACTAATCCACTTACTGTAAGCAGTTGTAGACGCTGTTAGCTTGATTACAGTCTTTTTTACTTTTTTTTTCACATGAAAAGATTGACACTTCTCTCGTCTAAAAACGGCATCCATTTTTATTTTTTTTCGGTTCTTCTTTCCTCCTTTGCTCTTGCCATTCTTATTGTCGTCTCAGCAGAATGCCCACAGCGGAAGGCTTCCCGGTAGTGGAAACTTTGTTTTCTTACTTTGTTCCGCCTTCTTTTGTCTTACGTCCATCGCCTGCCCGCGGGGATCGACTTAATCCGCGGTGATGAAATTGTCTGCGTTCTCGGTGGGAGCGTCGACCTGAAGCTGGTCTGTCGTGGGAGTGCTTCGCTTCCCGAACATGTTCTAGAGCGCGTCCTTGGGGAAGGAGATGGATGTCTTCGCGAGCAGGCACAATTGATTGCCCTCCACGTCTCTCTGCTCGCGTGAGCTCTGATTGTATTTCGCTGGTTGAACACGCTTTTCAGATGTTCTTCAGAATAAGTGTTTTCCTTTGTGAGCGGCACAGTGCGAGGATGTGCAAGTGCAGCGGTTCTATTTTCAGAAACTGGGGGTCTTAAAATAACCAGGTGATACAGCAGGGTTCGTATCTTTGTGCGAGGTCAATTCTCAGGGTGTGAGTGGTTGGGATGTTAACGTCCTTTTCCACCACGTATGGGTGATAACAAACGTAGGGCAACGAGAAATAGGCCAGTAAAACTTTTTGGCCTCCAGCCGAGATTCGAACTCACGACCCGGTAAATTCTCAGGACGGAGAAAGTATGAAGAGGCTGTATAAAGCGGGGATGGGTGTTTGGGGGTTTAACGGCCTTATTCTTCTCCTTCTTCTTCAGTCTTCCACTAATGAGTTTGGCTCGTAGAGCGTTAGTACCTCAGCAGTGTGACACTGCAACCGGAGGGGGTCAGGTAGGAAAGTTAAAACGTTACAACTATGTACATTTGAAGGAGGGGGGGGGGTACAGTTAGGGGCTGGTGGGGTTGGCTGCAGATTGTGGGGACTGCAGCCAAGTCTTGCCCGGAAGATTTCGAGTGAGGGAGCCGAGGTGGTGCTTGTTGGAAGTTCATTCCAGGCTCTCAGCGTTCCTTTCCACCACATACCGGTGGTATCAGGGGCGGGGCAACGAGGAAAATGTCAGCACCAATATTTTGCTCCAAACAGGGATTTGAACTCGCGACCCGAGCATCGAAAGTCCAACGCTGCTGTATAACGTATAAAAACCGCTGTTTTTACTGGGTCCAGACCAAACTCACGCTCTTTCGACCTAACCCTTCAGAGGCTATGTCAGCCCGCCAACCCCCTCAAATGCAAGAAACACAACGAAGAAAGAGCTTTCAGCCGGAGCAGGAATCCATACTATTGCGAAGTTGAAAAGGAACACTGTCCACTCAGAGCTGCTCCGTGGATTCAAGAGCTGCACTTGAGAAGATCCTGTACAAACAGTCTCTGTTAGAGGTGCTGCACATCCTGTGGATGCTGAAGGCTGTCTCGGAATCCTAGAACGGCATCTCGAGATCCCAGTTATCAGAGAATAAAGCCCCAGCGGCTATACACATCTCGTTTGCGGTGCTTCCATTTGGACGTTGATTTTTGGTCGGAGGTTTCGTGTATATATATCTGTGTGTGTGTGTGTGTGTGTGTGTGTGTGTGTGTGTGTGTGTGTGTGTGTGTGTGTGTGTGTGTGTGTTAGTTTTCGTGGTTTTGTTGTTCTTGTTGTTGTTGTTGTTGTTGTTGTTGTTGTTGTTGTTTGCTTTGTTTTTCTTTCCTTCTTCTCCTACTTCGTCTGTTTCGGGGTGGTCGAATGGTAGAGCGTTGGACTTCTAATGCTCGGGTCGTGAGTTCGATCCCGGCTGGGGCCAAATATTATTTTGTGCTGGCTTTTTCATCGTTGCCCCGTCTTTGATATCACCCTATGTGGTGGAAAAGGACGTTAAACCCCCAAACACCCACCCACCCTCGTCTGTTTTCGTCTCTCCTTTTTCTTCATCTTCTTCTCCTTCTTCCTCTTCCCGGCTGGGGCTAAATATTTGTGCTCGCCTTTTTCTCGTTGCCCCGTCTTTGATATTACCCACACACAGTAGAAAAGGACGCTAAACTCCCAAACACGCACCCTCCTCTCTCTCTCTCTCTCTCTCTCTCTCTCTCTCTCTCTCTCTCTCTCTCTCTCTCTCTCTCTCTCTCTCTCTCTCTCTCTCTTTTCTTGTTTTATTCCTTTTGATTAGTTAGATAATGATAGTCTTTAGCACCGGCAGGTATGAAAACTGACTCTCTGATGTCAACTGCCTCTACCGTTTGAAAATAAAGTTTCATTGACTCTCTCTCTCTCTCTCTCTCTCTCTCTCTCTCTCTCTCTCTCTCTCTCTCTCTCTCTCTCTCTCTCTCTCTCTCTCTGTACCATCAGAAACGTCCATCATTGTGACTTCTTCTTTTCTTTCTTTTTTTAATGAGTGGCCTGATTCTGTCCCTTAGTGCGGATGCACCGGGCAAACGTACGTCTTAGGTGGAATAAAGTACCGGCCCGTTACAATTAATCACAGGGCTCCCCTCGCACTTGTACCGACACCACTCCCACCTCGGCACCGGATCTATAGATCAGCGCCATAGAAGCCGACCCAAGGTGAATCTGATCAGCACTGTGCTTCACAATTAAGTGTTGGGTGCGTGTCTATTGATTGCAATCCAAGTCACCTTTAGAGCTTTTGAGGGGGCAGGCCGGAGGGCACCGCAGTGAATTTGCTTAATTGATTGAATTTCTGTATTTTTGTACCCGACCTTTGTGTCCGACGCTTGATTTCCTGTCCCCACTGGGAAAACGAGAGGCGGAGGGAAACACTAACATCTGCCCGTCTGGTCCCCATTCCTGTTCAAGTCTCCGAACGGTGTAATTTTATTTCCCCTGATCTGATCCCGGCTGCACAGGAATGCAAATAAGTCGCCATTTCTTCCCGAGCCGTTTCCGTCTGGTTCGGGACCGATGCTGCCTTTGCTTCACATATGCTGCCTTTTGCTTCACATACCACTAACTTGGTGTTGGGCATTTTCAAGGGTGCCGGGAGTGTACGGCGTGAAATGAGGCACGCCTCGTCTGTTTCCAAGCAAGCTAGGACTGGTAAAGTGCTGCACTCTCATACTGTCAAGTACTTGTTTCGTTTTGGAGAAAGAAAATCTGTACGCATGATCCTGTAGTCGAATGATTTAAACACTTACACCAGAAATAGGGTGAAGCCCTTCATACCTCCATTGTGGTTAGGTCGCCGTACACCAGAAATAGGGTAAAGCCCTTCATACCTCCATTGTGGTTAGGTCGCCGTACACCAGAAATAGGGTAAAGCCCTTCATACCTCCATTGTGGTTAGGTCGCCGTACACCAGAAATAGGGTAAAGCCCTTCATACCTCCATTGTGGTTAGGTCGCCGTACACCAGAAATAGGATAAAGCCCATCATACCATTGTGGTTAGGTCGCCGTACACCAGAAATAGGGTACAGCCCTTCATACCTCCATTGTGGTGTACACCAGAAAGCCCTTCATACCTTCATTGTTGTTAAGTCGCCGTACACCAGAAATAGGGTAAAGCCCTTCATACCTCCATTGTTGTGTACACCAGAAATAGGGTAAAGCCCTGCATACCTCCATTGTTGTGTACACCAGAAATAGGGTAAAGCCCTGCATACCTCCATTGTGGTTAGGTCGCCGAAACCAGAAATAGGGTAAAACCCTTCATGTCTCCATTGTGGTTAGGTCGCCGTACACCAGAAATAGGATAACGCCCTTCATACTGCAATTTCCCAAATCTGGGATCAATAAAGTATTCTGTATGTATACCATTGTGGTTAGGTCGCCGTACATCAGAAATAGGGTAAAGCCCTTCACATACCTCCATTGTGGTTAGCTCGCCGTAAACAGCCAAACTAGCAGATTACCCGGCTTTGCCAGGGCTATGCGATGGTAGGTAACAATCCGGCGAATAACTTAGTTTGAACATTTTCCGAGAGTTTGCAGATGTACCCGGCTTTGCCGAGAACTCGCGCGATGGGAGGTAATATAGAAACAACGAAAATATGGACACAACACACTCGCGCAGAGAGAGAGAGAGAGAGAGAGAGAGAAAATAAAAGGGACCACATGTGAGTCGAACCCACGACCTCCGCATTATCAGCATGTGCAGCGCAGTTTTCGAATAAGCTAATGGGAGGCTTCCCGGAAATGCAGCGAACAATATCTGTTTTGTATGTGGAGGCGAAACAGTAAAGGCAGCCCTCTCAACAACCGCACAATGTTCTATTCTGGTGGATAATAACATTAGTTTGACGATGTTGCCAGCATCCCCCGGAGTACAGCCACAAATTTAGATCAGTCGCGATGCTGGAACTCTAAATTAGGTATTATGCCGAACTCTCACACACTGTTCATTTAAATATGTTTAGAAGCAGTCTCCATGGGTGGCGAGTTTCATTCTACGAGACGGGCGGTGCCGGCCGTGTAATCATCCACATCATAAGATGTCATACCAAGGGAAGCACCCCCAAAGTCGCACCCCATGAAGTGGGTGAATCTCGGCTGTGTGGCAACAGCCTCCCCATCGGGCCCATAGCACACCCGCTCTGGGTAGGAGCCGACCTAGGTAGGAAAAATCCAGCTTGCCTCGGCTGGGACTCGAACCCGGGTCTCCTGGTCCATGGTCCGGGTTGTTGTTGGGTTGTTGTTTTTTTGCGCTTGGCATGCATGGACTAAAAGACGTTGGGGATAACAGTTGTGCAAGAGTATGTGTCGGTCAAGGTAGTTTTCTCAGGCAAAACTTAGTCGCGAATTAGTCTTTGTTGCTTGCGCGGTGTTAAGCCCAAAATAACCAACGAACTGACTCAGGCAAAACATCAAAAACAGCAGGATCACTTTAATAATTTTTATTAAAAAAAATACACAGGCACCGTTTTGCTGTGAAATTCGGGGCAGTCACTAATGGTTTGCATTAAGTTTCGTCCATCCACATCTGATTGGAGTATTTGGTGACAGATGACCAAGTAACGTTCCCGGTCAATATGTCACACAGCCATCTGGCTTTGTCTGGCAAAAAAAAAACATTACGAGGAATTTCCTTCAACATACCACTCGCTTGTTTTTCTGTTCTTTGGTCAGAAGATGGCGGGTAACCACTCTATCATCCCTATGAAGTTGTTGGTTATTGATTCACGTGTCCATGGTACCAGATGAAGGGAAGGCTTATTGTGTGTTTCATGAGATATAGACAGTTTTCATTTGCTTGCCGATCTAAGATGTTTATTTGTTCGTCCGAAACCGTAAGATGTCTTTTTCTTCTCCATAATATGGTCATCGATCGAGGCTCCCTCCCCAAATTTGAAAAACGTCTGCAGATTAATTTTGCACACGATACATATGAAACGAAAGACTTGCCGTATACTTTGGTCAAATTAGATTTGACTTCGATGGTTTCGTTATATGAATCGAATGAAAATGTTGAATTCAGGTTGTCCTCTTTTCTGATCACTCTTTAGGCACAGTGCTTTTGATTGGGTGCAACATAACGTCATAACTTTTGAATAACGTCACAGTTTGACGTAAAATTAAGCCATGATGCTGGGCAAAGGCTACGCTTTATTTTGTTTACATGTTTAGCAACGTTTGTGAACATTTTTTTCTTGGACACCCTACATACATTCATCTCTTTCCTCCTATGATCTCGCCTATTCGGTAAAATGGTGAACAAACAAGCAAACAAGCGCGTTTTGTATTGTGTTGCAACTATGATTTTTAATTTCATGCATCTCCGGCAGAGGGATCCTCTAGACGTGACAGATGGGCCCAGGGGTGCTAGCACAAAAACCCAGGAAGCCATTTGTTTCGAAATCGACTCGGGTTTTTGACAGCGACACAAAAAAATGCGTCGCGCAGAAAGAATTAGAGAGGAATCTGTTTTTCTCAGATCATATGACCGTCAACTACGATGCTCCTACGCCCACTCCCCCCCCCCCCCCCCAAAAAAAAAAGGCAAAGACGCTGTGAAAGTTCGTGCTAGCTGTTCCTTGTTCATGAGGGTCGGATGCACAGAAAGAGACTAGACTGACAGGGGATTTGGTCTAGTGGTTAAGGCATCCGACTTCGGATCCTGAGCTGCCTGGTTCGAGTCCCCGGTGGGCAGGAGTATGGTGGGGTTTTTCCTTACCATATCGAGTCAAATCCATGTGCAGACTCGTTTACGGTGCCTGTCTCGCCTTCGTGTACACACGCACGCACATACATCAAGTGTGCACGCTAAAAAAAAAATCCCACGTTCATCTTTCGAAGAAGAGTAGGCTGTGGCCGGTGTCGTGGTAAACAGAAATACCGTCGCACGCACCAAAGTGAATAGCAGGGTGGAGGTTTGCACATAAAGTAGCGCTTAGCGGCAGCAGGCTTTCACTGCTTCGTCCTCCAGCCCTGCGGCGCCGTGATCATTTCAGCAGAGATGGATACGTGCGCCGAGGAGAAGTCTACCATACCATACCATACCATACCATAGAATAGTCCCCAGGGGAAGGGGGGGCGGGTAATCAAAACGGACGACCTTTTTCAAGTTGTTATTCCGCTTGAAACATTTCGACGACGATTGCACTCACCTAAATCCGACTGTTATTTTAAAACTTGAGCACATATATACACATCTTTAGGGTCGGGGTGGGTGTTCGGGAGTTGAACGTCCTTTCCCACCACGTACGGATGATATCAAAGACGCCGGGGGCAACGAGAAAAAGGCCAGCACAGATATTTGGCCCCCAGCCGGTGTAACAGGCCGGAGTATACCCCTGGCTACTTTATGCCCTCGGGTATAAAGTAGCCTAGGCCGGTTCAGTCCCCTGGGTATAGCTCAGCCCAGGCCGGATTCAGAGTACATCCCGGGGTATAGTCTGGGCTAGGCCAGTTTATACGGGGGAATAGTCTGGGCTAGGCCAGTTTATACGGGGGGATAGTCTGGGCTAGGCCAGTTTATACAGGGCTATAGTCTGGGCTAGGCCAGTTAATACGGGGGTATACTCCAGGTGGGGTATAATCTGGACTGCTACACCGGGATTCGACCTCGGCCTGAGTATTTCACACATGATTAGGTTATGAGTGAACGTATCAGTATAAATTGCTCGTTTCGGTCAGTCTAACCGACAACTAAAAACGCAAAGCGTTTGCCGGTGCTGTGGCGTGAGAACCAGGTGAATGAAGGTGTTATTCACTTGCAGCGGCGTAGCATTGGAAAAACGAAATGTCCCCTCCCCCCCCCCCCCCCCCCCGCCCCAACCCTGCCCGTGTCGTCTGACACTTAGCTCTAGTCTCAGGCTTCTGTAAGTAGGGACTGTAAGTAGGGTGTTTTTTTTTCACCTGAAATAGTCACAGATCTGCCCTTGTCTCTGTTTATTCTAAGCTTATTCAAGCTAGTCTCGGATTTACGTCATCTCTCTCTCTCTCTCTCTCTCTCTCATGGAGCCGGGATAGCCGAATGGTAGAGCGTTGGACTCTCAGTGCTCGGGTCGTGAGTTCCAGTCCCGGCTGGGGCCAAATATTTGTGCAGGCCTTTTTCTCGTTGCCCCGTCAGTCTTTGATATCAGCCACACGTGGTGGAAAAGGACGTTAAACACCTAAAAACCCATCCACCCACCCACCCCTCTCTCTCTCTCTCTCTCTCTCTCTCTTTCTCTCGCCATGTAATTAGTTGACCATTATATTCCGTAACTGTTTTCTCTGTTTGTAGTTCCAAGTGCTGCTCTGCTGGGAACAGCTCCCGAACCCAATTGTTCAGGGTCAATGGCCTAAACAATAAAGAATTTGAGTCTTGAGTCTTGAGTCTCTCTCTCTCGCCATGCATTAGGCCCCAGAGCATGCGGAGCATACCCATGTGAACATCTCGTGATGTGGGGGTGTGGGCATTCTTTACAAGCGAAGGGCATCTGCCCTCCATTCTTGCCTTAGTGTCAGCTTCTCATGCTTTCGGTTCATATCTGTCAGTGTTACTGGCCGGAAAGCCTTCACTCGCTTGTTGTCACGAGCAGTCTGTTTTGCACGCGAAGGTTTCCTTGCAGTACGGTGTGTGTGTGTGTGTGTGTGTGTGTGTGTGTGTGTGTGTGTGTGTGTGTGTGTGTGAGTGAGACAGACAGACAGACAGACAGAGACCTTTCCCTTTAGTACCAACATATGAATGGCCTCCTCCGTGAGTCACGCAATGCAAACAGCGGACATACCGCTGCACACAGAAATTCTTCTCTCTCTCTCTCTCTCTCTCTCTCTGGGCGGGGGGGGGGGGGGGGGCGGGGGGGCGACTTTTAGTATCGACATTTGAATGACATCATCTGTGCGGCAGCCCATGCAAACGCTGGAAAAACGCCGCAGACACAAATTATTACCGGACTCTTTTCTACTCCCGCGTTTTAGCTACGGAATGGCAAGAGCAGCAACTTCCCCCTCTACTCTTGCTTCCTGTATTCTGGTTCTCATTCTACCTGTCCTGGTTTCTTGGAGAGAGAAAAACTTGAAAAACAGCTTCAGAAAAAAAAGGCTTATATTCAGTTCTTCATTTTATCTTACCTGTCTGGGTTACCCTTTCTCACTTTGTCTCTTTTTCACTTTTTTGGGTAAAAAAAGGTGAGGGATGAGCGGTGGTCTAATAGGTAGAGCGTCGGATTTAGCCGCTGCGCTACTGAACGGCCGTCACCAATGTCATGGCGATGAAGCGTGGGTGCGAGCCCAGGTCGAGCTTGTGATATGTGATACCGGTTTTTCCTGGCTGCCGGGCTGCTCATCGGGGGTTTCTCTCCGGGTAATCCGGCTTTCCTCCCCCATCAAAATTGTAACAAAAAAATATATAGGATAGGTACTGGTGGCGCTGCACCACGGCGACGCGCTTCCCCAGGGGGAAGCAGCCCGAAATTCCCGAAAGAGATAATAAAGTAGTATATAAAAAATATTTTTAAAAGTTTGCTCACCTCGTCTTCGTGTTAACTCAATTCCTACCAAGTACGTTTGGGGTTTTGTACCAGTGGCCTCACTAAAGAATAAAATCATGATATAAGTCATATCTGCGTTGATTTAGATCTGGCTAAATGGGGCTGTTAAGCCGGCTCTTAACTGGGCACTGCGGAGCGCCACAATGCTGTCCACAGTTGTGACACAGTTGTGATTTGGGGGGTTTCCGCTGCTGTGGCGTCAGCACAGCAACCTGGATTTCAAATAGCCACAACTGTGACTGTGTTTTCCACAACTGATTGGCTGTACTACGTCACTCGGCGCGCAGATATGGCGGACAGTGCATCTTCAATCGGTTTATCACCGAGCACCGCTGTGTTCAGTTTTGTAGTTGGTAGACACACTGAGCGCAACGACTGTGATGTGCACATGTGTGTTTCGCGCGCTGTGCCCAGTTTAAGAGCAGGCTTTACACTTCGATTTTACTCGTGTTTGTTGCAGTTGGAGCAGTTAACGAACCGTTAAGCCTGCTCTTAACTGGGCACAGCTCGCGAAACACACACGTGCACATCACAGTCGTTGTGTCTACTAACTACAAAATTGAACACAGCTGTGCTTGGTGACAAACCGATTGAAGATGCACTGTCCGCCATGATTGCGCGCCGAGTGACGACGTAGTACAGCCAATCAGAATCTGTTGTGGAAACCACAGTCACAGTTGTGGCTATTTGAAATCCAGGTTGCTGTGATGACGCCACAGCTGCGGCGGAAACCCCCAAAATCACTACTGTGTCACAACTGTGGACAGTTAAGAGCCGGCTTTAACGAACCGTTAATCTTGCCTGTTTATCGCATACAGGGTCAAACCGAAAAAGAGTCAAAAACATGGGATACTCGTGCGCGGTACAGTACGTGTTAAGACAGATGAGAAACCGAGGCAAGTTCAGCTGTGCATGGTGTGTCGCGTCAGCTGGTTTGTGGACCTCCAAAAAGAGAGACAATAATCGACCTCGATTTAATCCGTCTACTGCAACCTGAGACCAGGGCGTCAAAATTCAGTCATTGTCTTGTGCACGTCTGTTTAGCTGTCCTGCTGGTCGCCTGGCTAAACAGCTCGCCTGCTTCTTCTGTCCTCTGGCAGAAACCGTCTGTGTGCAGTGTTCGACCAGACTCTTCGCTGCCACTCTGTATAGTCTTTGGGCGATATTGCTTCTCCTCTGGCGGCATCAGGCTGGCTATGTCGCCAGCTGAAGTCGGCTTCCTGTGCACAGAAAGTGGTGACGTGTACGGTCTATGGTACCGGAAATGATTAAAGCGTGTTCAGCAGGTAGCCTGTAATTATTGCCCCGTTCGATTTTCTCACAACCTCAGTGTTTCAGTGTGCGCCCAGGCGTGACCTCACACATGATCAGTCACTGTGAAAGCGACATTTCCTTCCTCCGAGATATTCCCATCAGTACCTCCTGCAAAGTTTCTATGTAAGTGTTGATAATTGTCCTCACCCTATCAGAAAAGCGATTTCACAACATGCACCTTTCATTTTCGTTTTCTTTAAACCTAGCTGGCTACACATTTACCGGCAAATATTTTACTTCTCAGCGGTATTGGCCTCAGAATCAATAAAGTAGGTCAACCAGGGTCAAGGGTAGGTATACAATAACACTCCTTGGATCAATTCATTGGACACGGTAGCACGCTCGTTAATTTCACGACTGGGATATAATCAGACGTTAGCCTAATGATTTTCTGGATACATTCTGTGAAAGAAAATCATTTTCGCTTGATCCATGAGTCGACTGATTTAGCCACTTACACCAGAAAGAGGGCACAACCCTACGTACGGCCATTGCTGCTGGGTAAATCCGTAATAAGTAACAGTCACACTGCAGTATCTTGTTACGAGTCCAGTCACAGCTAAGTTGAAATAGTATTTCCCATCTTTATTTTGCTCGGGCTCTTTTACGTGTGTGTCATTTTCATCATCGAAGTGTGTGTGTGTGTCATTTTCATCATCGAAGTGTGTGTGTGTGTGTGTGTGTGTGTGTGTGTGTGTGTGTGTGTGTGTGTGTGTGTGTGTGTGTGTATGTGTGTGTGTGTTTTAATTTTTCTGTAGGTGCCTAGCAAAACAGCCGCTTCGGTTCTTAGCCTGTCATTGAGAAGTGAAAACGGGTATTAGCGGATAAACAAATGTAGGATTAATATCATGTTTTGTTTAGTAACAGTTCCTTAGCCCCAGGGCTAAACAATTGACCCCGACCATTGGTCATGTGAGTCCACAGAAACAAAAACAAAACATTCTTCAAGGTTATTCTCTTTCAGTAATGCAGATAGCTTATATCAGAAGCCGAGCCGCGAAATAGTGTTTGTTACTTGCGCGGCGTAAAGCCCTAAATAACTAACTAACTAACTAACTAACTAACTAACTAACTAACTAACTTATATCAGAAGCCAATGAGTCATTTGGTGTGACTGGACTCGATATCGAGTTAATAGCGTGTTGTGAACACGACTATCATGTTCGTGTTTAAAAGAATGTCTGTAGGCACGGGGAACCGGGGTGGCCGAATGGTAGAGCGTTGGACTTTCAATGCTCGGGTCGTGAGTTCGAATCCCGGCTGGAGCCAAATATTTGGACTGGCCTTTTTTTTTTCTTTTTTTTTTCGTAGCCCCGTCTTTGATATCACTCTTATGTGGTGGAAAAGGACGCTAAACTCCCAAACACCCACCCACCCCACCCGTACATAGGCACCATCTCCAGCAGTATTCTCTTTCAACAGTGCAGTCAAATGATATTAGAGGTCAGTTCTTCAGGCGGTGTATTAATGGTGTGATGTTAACCGTGATCGTGTTTGAAGAAAATACAGGCACCATCTCAGCGGAAGTTACTTTAACCCAAGTGAACCTGTCATCCTCTGCCAAAGAAAATGGCTATGTACTGGGACTGGGAGAAAGGCTGCCGAAGGGTTAAGACCAGTTAGATGCACTTTGTTATAGGTCCTGTGAGGCGTTGTCACGAAGAATGACATCGGCCTGACATGACATGTGATAGATATCTTGGGATGAGAGTCTAAAGTGTAACGACCTCATAGATATCTTGGGATGAGAGTATAAAGTGTAACGTCCTCATAGATATCTTGGGATGAGAGTCTAAAGTGTAACGTCCTCATAGATATCTTGGGATGAGAGTCTAAAGTGTAACGACCTCATAGATACCTTGGGATGAGAGTCTAAAGTGTAACGTCCTCATAGATATCTTGGGATGAGAGTCTAAAGTGTAACGTCCTCATAGATATCTTGGGATGAGAGTCTAAAGTGTAACGTCCTCATAGATATCTTGGGATGAGAGTCTAAAGTGTAACGTCCTCATAGATATCTTGGGATGAGAGTCTAAAGTGTAACGTCCTCATAGATATCTTGGGATAAAGTGTAACGATTTTCTCTGATATTGAAGTTAAAGAAAAGGCAGTTTCTAGGTCCAGTCCGTTCTTTGCACTGATCGC
This sequence comes from Batillaria attramentaria, assembly GCA_018292915.2. Lineage (NCBI taxonomy): Eukaryota > Metazoa > Mollusca > Gastropoda > Batillariidae > Batillaria > Batillaria attramentaria. Next base: position 1,305,520 of record JACVVK020000034.1, read on the forward strand.
CCCGAGCTTTCGGGACTCTCCCTCCTTTGTGTGTATGCGTTGGCTGCCTCCTTGTTTCCTTCGAGACATGTGTGTGCCCAGCAAGCAGTTCGCGCATCAAACTACGTTATCAGCAAAAGAGAAATCGCCCAGGCCGCATTTCTTTGCCACACAATTCGCCAGAGACGCGTTGACTAATCAAACACGAACGCCAGTATTGGTTCTTTTTTCTTAATGCATATGAAATGGGTGGCCGGAAATCAGCCAATCAGTGTGCATTGTTCAGCGTAATGTTCCGGGGTTATGAGAATGCGCTGCGGCCGTATCACGACGATCTGCGCGCATGAATACGGTTTCGACGACAGCCGGTAATCCATGCTCACTACAAATGCCTCATATTCCTTCAATTTCCATACCATTAGACACCGTAATGAATTTTCATCACCCCTTTAGACAGGCGACGCTTCAACAACAGACGACCTATCTAATGCCGAGTTCATGCACGTCAAACACATCCGCCATGCAGAGTGGTTGTGTGGTTATCTGATCGTGACGCAGGACATCCTTATCTGGGACCGTCGGGAAAAGTTGTCTTGTGTTTCCTTCCATGCGGGCGACTGTATGCCGCATCAGTCTGTACTTGTTTTCATGTATTGGTAATTTTCTTTTGTTCTGTTTTTTTTTTTTTTTTGGCATATATACATATAATACAGTGACAAAGACAAGTACAACATGCATGCATTGTATGCTTGAACATACATGAACTGACATTTGCATTTTGAGTAGACTGTATGCCGCATCTGTACTTGTTGTCATGTATAGGTAATTTTTTTTTTTTTTTTGGCATATATACATATAATACAGTGACAAAGACAAGTACAACATGCATGCATTGTATGCTTGAACATACATGAACTGACATTAGCATTTTGAGTAGACTGTATGCCGCATCTGTACTTGTTGTCATGTATAGGTAATTTTTTTTTTTTTTTTTTTTTTTGGCATATATACATATAATACAGTGACAAAGACAAGTACAACATGCATGCAGTATATGCTTGAACATACATGAACTGACATTAGCATTTTGAGTAGACTGTATGCCGCATCTGTACTTGTTGTCATGTATAGGTAATTTTCTTTTATTCTGTTTTTGGCATATATACATATATTACAATGACAAAGACAAGTACAACATGCATGCATTATATGCTTGATCATACACGAAGTGACATTAGCATTTTGAGTAGAGTCGTGACACAGTCATAGGCCATAGGGATTATGCAAAAACTGTCAAGGGTGGATGGGGCGGGTGTTTGGGGGTTTAACGTCCTTTTCCACCACATACGGGTGATATCAAAGACGGGGCAACGATGAAAAAGCCAGCACAAATATTTGGCCCCAGCCGGGGGATACGAACTCACGACCCGAGCATTAGAAGTCCAACGCTCTACCATTCGGCCACCCCGACTCCCCGCAAAAGCTGTCAAAGGATCGAGGTTAATTTTTGTCTTCCAAAAGCTATAGGAACGTGAAGGTTCATCCTGGTTATAAGTGTCTGCGTGACACTTTCGGTTCCAGCATTAAAAGTACCTTTCGATTCCTATGGTAATTCTGCTCTGACATTCTGCGAAAGGCCGCTCGTAATTCCATACGCTGGAAAGAGGAAAGCAAAAGCATGCATAATGTTACGGATCCCTGTTGAAACTGTCGCGGAATCGCGCCAGTGAAAAGAGAGTTGCGACGTCGACAAATTCAGCCAACTGCGTAAATGATATCAAACAACGAATGTTACGGAGCAGGACGCATGATTACATTCTCGTCTGTGCAGCCTGACTGCGTCGGTTTCAACCCATTTGTCCGAAATAGATCGAGCAATGAGTTCTTTATGCGTCTCTTTTTTTTCTTCTCCCGGTCTCTGGCCCTTGGAGAGGCAATCCAAAGATTTACATACATCAGTCAGAGGGCACATATTTTCTGCATTAGCTTCAATCAGAATAAATCTGCCCCGTCCATTTATTGGACGCGGCCCTTCCGCAAAGAAAATGGAGTGCGTTTTTTTTTTTGGCGTCTTCCATGTTTCCATGCAAATGGCGCCTTAACCAGAGTCGTTTTTGTCCTTATCCCGGGGCCTTGCCTTCCTCCCCTCCTTTTTTTTTCCTCTCTCTCTCTTTAATGATGAAAAAGGTTGTCGTTTTTTTCTCATTCTGACGGCAGGATACGGAACTTTTGGGGGTAGGGGAGTCATCCGGGTCGGCCCAAATGCTATCTTGTGTTTTGGTGGGCGTCGATCTTCCCATGGTGTAAAGCTAGGATCTGGCGGGTGTGTTCCAACTCCGTTAGAATTGATCACTCGGGATTTGTCCCATGCTGCCAGGCCTTCGTAAGCCATCCCTGTCTTCGTCACACTAACTTGTTCATGTTAAATCTCTCTCTCTCTCTCTCTCTCTCTCTCTCTCTCTCTCTCTCTCTCTCGGGGAGCCGGGGTGCCCGAATGGTAGAGCGTTGAACTTCTAATGCTCGGGTCGTGAGTTCGTATCCCGGCTGGGGCCAAATATTTGTGCTGGCTTTTTCATCGTTGCCCCGTCTTTGATATCACCCGTGTGTGATGGAAAAGGACGTTAAACCCCCAAACACCCACCCCACTCTCTCTCTCTCTCTCTCTCTCTCTCTCTCTCTCTCTCTCATTTTTCTTTTCTTTTCTAGGCGTGATTTACACGTGAACCAGTGTACGTGTGACCTTTGTGATTTCCCGCGAGACTGCAAGGTTGATTAGACTTGCCTCCCTTGCTCATCTCAGCTGTCGTCTGTGTGTGTTTTTTTGCGAGAGACAGACGGGCAGACACACAGACAGACAGTTAATCGTTAAGCTGTTGTGCAATGTCTTCATTCTTCCAAAAATATTGATATAGTCAACTTCCCTTCTCTGAACTTACAAAGTCAAAACACAGTACTGTATTTTGTTTCTGGAGAATGACATGACATGCGTTGAGGAACTTCGTCAAAAATGTACTAAGCGAAACTTTTTTCACCCAAAAAGATTTCCGTTTCACCTTCGCACGTTTATTTTGCACATACATAGGTTCGATTCATGCAATAAGCTCTCTCTCTCTCTCTCTCTCTCTCTCTCTCTCTCTCTCTCTCTCTCTCTCTCTCTCTCTCTCTCCTTTCTTTCTTTCTTTTCTTTAATTATTTCTCTATATTACCCTCGAAGGTGATGTGCCTTGAGGTTTTCTTTTTAATGTCCTCAGCGACATGACCTTTAGCAATGGCTGCCGGTGCCCGGATAGGCGTCAGGCCTGAAGCCGGCAGGGGACATGACTCTGACGGACACCTGGCTTCGTTAGCGGTGGCTCACGGGACGGTGAGCAGGTTGTGTTAGCGCGACGGGGCCACGAGGGATCGGCAGAAGGACGAGGAGAAAAACCTTGAGAAAGAGGAAGAAGAGACGTGTTTAGGAAATCCAGTGGATAGCGGAGGGTTTAAATAAAGGCCCCTGTTGCTACCATTTTCAGGCTCAAAGATCGTTCTGAGTTGTTTCGGTGGTGCGTAGCATCACACTACTAAGGCACATGCGCACACAAGTGCACAGACAGGCTTGCGTTCAGCTGAATGAAGTCTAAAGCCGGCTCTTAACTGGGCACTGCGGAGCGCCACAGTGCTGTCCACAGTTGTGACACATTTGGGTGATTTTGGGGGTTTCCGCCGCTGTGGCGTCATCACAACAACCTGGATTTCAAATAGCCACAACTGTGACTGTGGTTTCCACAACAGATTATGATTGGCAGTACTACGTCACTCGGCGCGCAAACATGGCGGACAGTGGCTCTTCAATCGGTTTGTCACCGACCGAGCACAGCTGCGTTCAGTTTTGTAGTTAGTAGACACACCGAGCGCAACGACTGTGATGTGCACATGTGTGTTTCGCGCGCTGTGCCCAGTTAAGAGCAGGCTTAAGCGCAGTAGCCCGCGGCAGTGCCGCTGACGACAGCAGGGACGGTTGAGTTTTCCTTGTTCGCGCGGCCGTCAAATGTCAGGGTGTTGCATTCGGGGCCATACTGATCTCTAAGATGGGCTATTTTGGGCGAACTGGCGCAGTCACAAGCGAAACTGTTCCAAAAAAGAATTCTCCTTGTATAATGGCAACAATGGTTTCTATAAAGGAAAACCGACTTTCTGTAGAAACAGAAAAGGAGGTTTATAATAATAGAAATATTTATTTCAGGGACGTCCTCCCTTCCGCAGGAGCTCAAGGCGCCTTACAAACAACACACACTCACTCACACACAAACACAGTCATGCCTCACACACATACATTTAACTACAAACAAATAATGCGTAGCATCATACACGGCCTCCCAGCGGTTTCCAGCACCGACAAAAAAAAAAAAAAAAGATAAGGAAGAGGAGAGTGAGGGGGGAGATGAAAGGAAACTGATAGGAGGCAAGACTGGTGAAGCTCCCCCCCTCCTCCCACCCCACCCCCACCCCCATCTCTACCCCTACCCCCACCCCAGAGGGCCCGTATCACCCAGCATGTCCCTCACAGCTCTATGGTGCAATGGAATTGTGATGTTGAACCTCAAAGTGAAAGACTGGAGATTTCACAGGTTTGTTGGAGCAGACAACGTCTTAAGCCGAGCTAAAACCCCAGTACAAAAAAAAAAGAAGAAAAAAATGTAAGAAAGAAGAAGAAAATGACTGCGACGAACGTTGATTTTTCTCGGCAGCAACTTCGCTGTAATTAGTAGTGCCCATTCATCATAAGAAGAGAACAGATTTTTTTTTTTTTTTTTTGACGAAAAGCCGCTCCCGTTGGTAGCAGGGGGTCGATGGGAAAAGCCGCGAGGGGGAGGGGGAGAGACAGCGTGAAGAATGTCAGAGCGTGTGACTGGTGGGCGGATGAAAAGGAAGACAGACTTCTTCACTAAGAGGAGCGAGACATTTGAACAGGAACCTGGTTTTTGTAAAGTCGATTTTTACCTGGGTTCACTGGCGCGGATGATAGAAACAGACGGGCGGTTTGGAGGCACAGTGCTTTGCGTGAAGTTTCTGAGCTGACGATAAGTTTTGATTAGTACTGGCGGTGGGCGTCCAGCGATTCAGCTGTATGTCGGGAAAGACAGATGACCTCTGTGTGTGCCATGTTCGCAGTGCACGTGCCAAGGAGACGTAACACCATGGTGATCTCACACACGGGAAGGGGTGGGTGGGTGGGGGTTTGGGGGTTTAACGTCCTTTTCCACCACATAGGGTGATATCAAAGACGGGGCAACGATGAAAAAGCCAGCACAAATATTTGGCCCCAGCCGGGATCGAACTCACGACCCGAGCATTAGAAGTCCAACGCTCTACCATTCGACCACCCCGGCTCCCCCACACACGGGAAGACTTACAAGTGTGATTTGTATGTATATAGTATTTGTATGTATATTGGGTGGGTGGGTGTTTAGGAGTTTAGCGTCCATTTTTTCCACCACGCATGGGTGATGTCAAAGACGGGGACAACGAGAAAAAGGCCAGCACAAATAGTTTGGCCCCAGCCGGGAATCGAACTCACGACCCGAGCGTTGAAAGTCCATCGCTCTACCATTCGGCTATCCCGGCTCCCCCTGTATGTATAATCGCTTTGTGTGACTTACATCTAAGTACGAGACTAGAACAAGGGTAATTATACCCAGCGTACTCACTGCACTGCACCTAGAGGACACGGTAACCAATGAATTCAACTTGTGCAGATTCAGATTGAATTGAGTATGGCTTCTTTCGTAAAAATACTAATGCTATTATTACTAGTCTTTGCAGTACAGGGAGAATTCTGTTTTGGACCAGCGGAGCCGGGGTGGTCGAATGGTAGAGCGTTGGACTTGTAATGCTCGGGTTGTGAGTTCGTATCCCGGCTGGGGCCAAATGTTTGTGCTGGCTTTTTCATCGTTGCCCCGCCTTTGATATCACCCGTATGTGGTGGAAAAGGACGTAAAACCCCCAAAACACCCACCCACCCACCCTGTTTTGGGCCAGTTGCGTTTGTTGACTGCGCCTGTGTTTTCGTATTCAGTAGTCTATCAAATATTTGTTATGGGTTTTTCATCGTTGCCCCGTCTTTGACATCACCCGTGTGTGGTGGAAAAGGACGTTAAACTCCCAAACACCCACCCACCCGTAATAGTCTATCTTAGAGATTAGTATAGCTCCGAATACAACACATTGACGTTTGATGGCCGTGAAAACGAGGAAATCGAGCTGGTCGAGCTTTGGGTTTTCAGTGTTCGAGTCGTGAGTTCGAATCCCGGCTCAGTGGGGTCAAAAAAAGCATGCTGGCTTTTTTGCCTTGTTGCCCCCGTCTTTGATATATCACCCGTATGTGGCGGGGGGAAAAAACGCTAAACCCTCATCCAGCCAACCCTCTTCACAGAACAAATCCGGAAACAAATGAGGCAAAACATAGTCGACCGCAGTGCGGACTTCATTCAGCCAGAGACACTCCCGTGGGAGGCTGTAAGATTGGGCCAACAGCAGCTGCTGATGCACTTGCGTGGTAGGAACTGCCAACTCTTGGCTGATCCAATTGCCGCCCTCCGCTGATTGGGTCATAGCCACACGTTTCTGTCAATTTTTTTTTTTTGGGGGGGGGTCTTCTCAGGTTTTTGTTTGTTTGTTGTTGGTTTGTTTTTGGGTTTTTTTGTTATTTTGTTTGTTTGTTTGTTTGTTGTTTTATGTTTGTTTGTTTGTTTTTTTGTTTTTTTGTTTTTTTGGGGGGGGTGTTTTTTAAGACGAGTGGGGGAGACAAAACCATGTGGTCTCGGATGACACCTTGGCAAGTTTGCTCATTAGCGTGTACGTAAGTTTTGTCGTAAGTGACCGCTCTACCTTGGAATTAGACTTGCGTAAACTGAATTGGCGTCAATTTTCATGACCTGACTCAAAGACCCTGATGAAAACGTGGTACAGTAAAGGGTTTATTTTTGGCTGACAGAGTTTTGACCTTTGTGCTTTCAGTGAGAAATGCGCCATTTGTACCTTTCTGTTGCTGCTTCTTTTTTCACGGGGTCGATTTTGAAACAGGCGTGCTAACGACATTAGTTGGAACCGATATTTCTGCGTCTGAGAATCTTGGCGAGTTTAATGAGAAAGTCCCTTGATCTTCTTACCTCATTACTGTGTGCTAAACGTGTCTTCTTTGGAGATTTTCCTGGAAAGCTCTTTGATATTTACAGCTTCCTAGTTGCCTTTCTTTACTCTCTGTCTGTCTGTCCGACTCTCTCTCTCTCTCTCTCTCTCTCTCTCTCTCTCTCTCTCTCTCTCTCTCTCTCTCTCTCTCTGTTTCGATTTCTCTCTGTTTTTCTTCCTATTTTACTGGGTTTTGTTTTGTTTTGTTTTGTTGCGTATATTAATTCACGCTTCCTCCAAATGCATCGTGGCAGTGTAGCCACCTCTATTGAAATGGGCCGTTGACCTGTCAAATAAATTATTCTGAGTTCTGAGTTTCTCGGTGTGTGTGTGGGGGGGGGGGGGGGGCGATAGCATTGGTTGCTGCTTTTCCTCCTTTGAACAGCTTTTTACTCGTTTTACGTCGGCTACAATATGCATGAAGAGTGCAATCAGCGTTTTGATTGGGTTGCTCAAGACAAACACGTCAGTGCGGCGTGTCTCTCCTGTCCTTGGAGATGCCTGAGGACAGAAATGCTCTACTCTGTGTGTGTGTGTGTGTGTGTGTGTGTGTGTGTGTGTGTGTGTGTGTGTGTGTGTGTGTGTAATGGTGTGTGTGACGGTGTGTGTGTGTGATTGTGTGTGTGTCTGTGTGTTTGTAACCTTCTAGTCGTGGCGAGCCTATCATCTCAGGTTTTACAATATCATTATTTCATTCGTCACTCCAATGATCAGGCACGAAGCGAGAAGAATTGCCAGGACATGGGGCAGAGAGAGAGAGAGAGAGAGAGAGAGAGAGGTTGACAAGAGAGGCTCATAAAGACAGATGGTCTTTTGATGCCTCCAACTCGGAGGGCGTGCGAAGCCTCATTTCACACCCATCTTGGCCATCGCCCGAACCGCCTTGCAGCCCTGGCTCAATATCAATCTTGTTTCCTCCCTCTCTCTCTCTCTCTCTCTCTCTCTCTCTCTCTCGGCTTCTGGTCGTTCCCCGGACATGGGTTTATGTTTCCACGCTGAAAGGTGCAGGGGGCTTTAACGGTTGGTTTTGATGTGTTCATTTTGCGGTTAAGCGGCGGCCCTGAAAAAGAAAACAGTGTGAGTGGGAGGAGGGATGCTAACCAGCATGTAGTTTACGGCCTGTTTGGCGACGCTGCTAGCTGGCCGATCGAGTGAAAAATCTGTCGATTTGTCTTTTTCGAGGCCGGTGTGGTTGAAATTCGGTCTTTGGCAGCTTCGATCGTCGTCAGTGAAGGCAAAAAGGGTCTTGTAAACGCGACTAGTAACTATATCTTTACTTCCGCTTCCAGTCACGTAGCATCGCGGGTTATTGAGATTTGTATCACTGAGCCGATGGCTGTTGCGTGGTTGTATCAGTGGTAGTCTATTGCATGGCTGTATCGTCGTCGGCTGTTGTAAACTGCCGGTACAAACATTTCCATTTGTGGGTGGGGTGGGTGTTTTGGGAGTTTAACCTCCTTTTCCACCACGTATGGGTGATATCAAAGACGGGGCAACGAGAAAAAGGCCAGCGCAAATATTTGGCCCCAGCCGGGATTCGAACTCACGACCCGAGCATTGAAAGTCCTACGCTCTACCATTCGGCCACCCCGGCTCCCCCAACCAACCGGCTTTGTCCAGTCATGGGAAAATGCATGAAAATATATATACGGCTGTGGCAGTACCAATGCCAAAAAAAAAAGTTTCCAAATTTGCCTGTTTAACTGGCACTCTTCGGCGTTGGCTGAGCCTGGAAGCTGTGTATCAGCATATAAGATTCTTTGTTAGTCAGTTTGAGCAAAGAGCATAGTCTAGCCCTTACGGATACTCTCTGGTTTCAGCTGTGAAAAGCGGACAAGTTTCTCTTTCGCTCACTGACAGTAAAATTCACTTCGTTCAAACGATGCCCGGACGTTTCCGGCTTCACTCGACACTGGCCTAGCTTAACAGCACGTGCAGGTCATCAGCTTGATGTCCGAGCCGAGGTGTGGAAACAGCACTGTTTCCCTTTCTTGCACTTTACGAGTCGCGTGCTGGCCATTTGACGAAACCCCTCTACTCGTCTGTCCGCAAACACCAGAACTGGCTTCGCACGTGTTTCCTCAAACACCACCCTGGATGTAGCTCAGGGGCTGAAACTGATTTTAAACTGTTTCATGTGTTGGTTTTTATGTCCAACGTTCCTTTTTTTTTTTTTTTTTCTTTTTGCTGCCCCAACTCTTTGTCGGCTCCAGTGGTGTTCCTCCCAGGTAATGGGTGGAATCCACGGAGGGCTCGAAAGTTGGGGCAAATTTTATTATGATGATGATGGAGATGAGGATGATGGTAAGATGATGCTATGGAGGTTCGTGTGGTTTGAGACTGCGGGACAGGGCCGCATTCCAGTCATAATTATCCCGGCGTTAACCAGGGCTGGGAACTACGACACCTGCGGTGCCGGCCGTGTAATCATCCACATCATAAGACGTGTCATGCCAAGGGAAGCACCCCCAAAGTCGCACCCGTGAAGTGGGTGAATCTCGGCTGTGTGGCAACAGCCTCCCCACTGGGCCCATAGTACACCCGCTCTGGGTAGGAGACAACAACATAATAATGGTACTCGTGGTATATTGCAGTCGTCAGTGTTTGCCACCTTATATGAGAGAGAGATGTTTGTAATGGAAGGTACGTCTGCTATATTTACAGCCTGCCAACGTTGTGTGGTGTTCAGTCGGTGGGAACATCAATAGCTATACTGGTTGTCCTTGCCTCTGACAAATTTGTTTGTTTGTTGTTTTTTTGTTTTTTTTTGTTTGGTTTTTACTTTCGGGCTTTGATTTGGTTGGTTGGTTGGTTGGTTGGTTGGTTGGTTGGTTCCACACCTAAATTCGGCTCGAATAACAAAAATATTGGATAGGTTGCCCTCCCATATTTCTAGAGAACCAGCTGGATGTCCGGCGGACACCCAGATGGATACTGTTGCTTCTCGCTTAGTGTATCAGGCAAAAGGTATGCATGTCTGGGGACGAAAACCAATCGCAGGGCTTCCCGGTGTCCTGTTTAGTGAACTCTGCAAGCAGAAATCGGAAGCACATAAAAGCAGAAAGAGGAAACAGCTTCCATTACACGCCTGATCATCCGGCACAAGATATCTTTCTTTATGTACTAGGTGCTGTAGTACATCATCTGTCCTGAGCATAAAGGCCCCGAGAAATCGCCTCAGCTGTGACGGCGGGCTTCAGGTTATGTAACGTCATCTCACCTCACCCTCCCATATATATGCGGGGCGTTAGTTGAGAATGAGTGTAGGAGCGCGAGCAGCCGTTCGATATATTTCCCCGGCAATGAACATTACTCGGATCGGATTTAGCAAATTTAGAGCGGGCGTGCACGTCAGCGTTGTGGCAATCAAGCCGCAAAAGCAAAGCATCTGTCGGATGATAAAGTGCTTACGGGTCGATGCAGTCAACGGTGAATAGAGTGGCGCTGGACGGCCAAAGGAGGTAGGGGGCAGAGGTTGGGGGAGGGGAGAGGGGAGGGGTCTTGTTTGCCGAACAGCTGACCCGCCCGACCCGAGAGTCAATTTTGAATATTGGATGCGTCAAGGGGAATCTCTTCCCTATGAATTGAAATGGCTTCAAGGCGGTGAAGTTTCGATTGTATCTTATTAAGGCGGTAGAATGATGTGGGTTTTTTTTTTTGTCTGGGTCTTGACCAAAAAAGGTGATAGAAATGCATAGCTGAAACTGGACAGAGTTGCGTGGAATGCGTAGAAATTGTGTTTGTTTGTTTGTTTGTTTGTTTGAATGTTCGTTGGGTGGTTTTGTTAGTAGTTGTCGTGGTTTTGTTGTCACTTGGAACTGAAGTTCTGGAACTCCTTGCCATCTTCCCTGAGAAACATCCCTTCCCTCCTACAGTTTAAAGCAGAACTCAGAACACATCTTTTCAAACTAGCTTTTGATCTTTAAGTTCAAGTAAACTCCACCGCCTGTATTGATGTGTATAAATGTGTGCGTGTGAATGTTGTGTGTGTGCGTGAACAAAAGCGCATTGAGTGCTTTTCGAAGCAGAACTCCGCGCTCTACAAATGTAATATATTAGTAGTAGTAGTAGTAGTACTATTATTATTATTATTATTATTGAAGTCAGAGGGTGACTGACATTTCAGCAGCCTTTCAAGTTCATCTAATCCGAACGCGCAAAGGTTCCCCTTTCATATTTGTGTGTCGGATCATGTTCATATTCAATAAAGTTTATCCTCAATGGGATCATTTTCTTCTGTGTCATTTTAAAGATAACACAATACAGTAAAATACATTAGCACAACACAGAATTGAATCTTCAATCCGCTAGGAGCTTTGGTGTACACACACACACACACACACACACACACACACACACACACACACACACACACACACACACACACACACACACACACACACACACACATTCCACCTTCCAATGGCGTTTGCAACATTAGAATTTCAGAAGCACATGCAGAAAATGCGAAATAGTTTTGGAATATTTTAGGACGCGGCCATGTCATGAACTGTCGGAACCACCTGAAAACAGGGCTTTGGACGGAGACTAATCTCGAATACATTGTTTTAATCTTTGAAAGCAGCCCTGAAAAGATTTTCGCCGGCAGTAGTCATAATACATCATGGCTCGAAAATCCCTTCTGGAAAGGTCAACATTGCTGGCAAAAGACCCGTCACCCTTACCGGACATTTTGTCGCATGGAATATAATCGGTTGTACGGAATCAAGTAAATTTTTTTTTGTCATAAGTATTGTGAAACTGGTCTACGATGTGACGTAAACAGAAAAGTAGTGGCGTCATTAGTTCGTCCAGGTTGCAAAACATAATGAGTGTCCCTCGTATCATTTTCACTCTCCCGGTTCAAACAGATAATAATAATAATAAGTATTGTATAGGCGCTTTACCCAATTTCATGAATCGGCTCAAAGCGCCGCGAACTGAACCCAACACGCACGCTCACGTGAATCACACGCATTCTCACACACACTGGACATAGTAAACACATTACAATCACGTGGTGCGAAGGGTCAGCTCAGCTATTTAAATTTCGGAATTTAGAATTGCGTTTATTTTTTTCAAATTTGGTGGGCTGAACATTTCCAAAGCAGAGGGGGAGGAAGCCGGAGTACCCGGAGAGAACCCCCGACGATCGGCCCGAATGAACGGTGCCACAAAAGAGAAGGAAAATTTCTTTGCCCCGAGTGGGACTCGACCCCCCCCCCCCCCCCCCCCCCCCCCCCCCGACCTCTCGCACCTAACCACTAGACCACCGACCGCCCCGTGTGAGTCATTCTCAGTACAGCTGCTCGTTCATTGTAGGAAAAGTTCACACGCCAAGTCCTGGCGACAGACTGTATCCATCACTGTCCAGACGGGCCATTAAAAATCGGGTGTTGAAGTATATTGTCACTGGTCGCAGACATCCCGAAGGAAATTTCGCAATGGAAGCAGCGCCTTCAAGTGAAATATTTCTATAACTTGACTTCCATTCGGCCTATCAAACACATGACAGTCATTTCTCCAAGGAAGAGACCTGAACGAGTTTTTTTTTTTTTTTTTAAATGGATAAAAATGATGAAGTCCGATGAATGTGTTTAGGGACCTTATAACAGGTTTCATATTCCTCACCGGTGTCAGCGAGGGCCGTCTGGGATGTCAGTTTGTGTTTCATAAGGTTGCTTGCTTACTTGCTTAATTGGTCTTTGTTTTGTTGGCTGGTTGGTTGATTGATCTTATGGTTGATTTCAAACTTTTGGAGTGGGGGGGGGGGGGACTTTACATTCGTATTCATTGCACAGTTCTTTCATTTCTTTGTTCCTGCGTTACAGCAGGTACCCAAAGTGTAAACATGAATTGGGAGTATCGAACTCCGATTTCGCCGTTTCTATAGGCAGAGACTATGAAAGCCCTTCTTTGCGAGTCGTTGTGGCGTAAATGGATAATTATGCACGTAGAATGGCCGTACCTGACAGCATTAAAGAAGAGTGCTTTTATATCCTGACAAATTATTTATTTTTGTTTGGGTAATATTCTCTGCTCTGTTGCTATCATTTGTTACAAATTGTTTGTTCTTGTAGTTGTTGTTTTTGTTTTGTTCTTGTTCTTGTTTTTTTTTTGTTTTTTTTTTGGTCGTTGTTGTTTTTTTGTTTCTTTGTTTGTTTGTTTGTTTGTTTTGGGGTGGTTGTTTTTGTTGTTGTTGTTTGCTTGTTTTTGCTTGTTGTTTTGTTTTGTTTGTTTTTATATCTTGTTGTTTGTTTTGGTTGTTGTTGCTGTTGTTGTTGTTGTTGTTGTTTGCAAGGTCTTGTTTCAGCGTGTAATCAGCTTGCCTTTCATTCCACAGATACCCCAGACTCCTCATTACGTACATCTTCATCTGGTGAGTAAACGCTTTCAGTTCGTACAGTAACAGGCTTCCACATACCGCCTAATTTCTTCAATATTGGCTGCTGGCCACTTGTTGTACCCAAATAGATTCTATCGTAAACATGCTGAAAAAATCCAGATAGTTTTGCTGTACAGGTCGGTTCAATTGTTTTATCAGTTATGATAGATGCAACACCGTTCATTCCGCAAAGAAGTAGAACCCCAAAAAAAGAAAATTATATGGACGTTGCTAATGTTTTCCTTCTCTTCAGCTCAAGGCATAAAACGACGTCATTCTTTATTTATACATATATATATAGAGAGAGAGATGATGATGATGATGATGATGATGAAACGGTTTTTTTATTCAGGATAGAGCATTTAGGCATTGCTGCCTATCTTACATGCTGTCCTGCTATTCTACATTAAAGGGTATTGAGAAAAAAATCAAAACAAACAAACAATAAAAAAAGTATTTTTAAAAAAAAGTATAAACTATCTAGGGGAAATACAGGAGAGAAAAATAAGAGAGAAAGAGAGAGAGAGAGAGAGGTGTATAGATAATAAACAAACTCTTCTGAATCAATGAATCTACTTATTATTAGTGACCAATCTACACTAAGGAGGCTAAAAAATCCTCTAAAAATCCTCTAAAAAATCCTAGGGCTTCGTGACTGACCGAAGAATATGAAAAAATAAAGTATTTGTTTAAAAAATAAAATAAAAAGAAGAAGCTAAAAACGCAAGTGCAGATTTAAATTTAGATTAATGTCAGATTACGCCCAATATTCAACATGAATGATCGCGAAAGCATGAAGCATGAAACTTTACGCCATATCGTCGTCATGGAAACGTTCCTTGTGCTGATCATCATTTTGACGGATGCCCAAAGAATACGACGTGGACTGGAGTAGGGCCGCTTGCAGGGGTTTTGTCGTTTTTGTTCGAGGGTCAGGGTGCGTTCAA